>JAYRBV010101775.1:0-14871 GCA_036023255.1 Mitrocomella polydiademata | reverse complement strand
ATAACTAGTCATTTAATAGATCAAAGAAACAGAAACAAGTGCTCGTTTTGTCCAGTACCAAATTTACTTAAGATTTGGTCTCAAAATTAAAAAGTTCTTATTTTTTTATGAAATTTGGCACAGTTGTCAATTGAAACATCAGCGTTCCATTTAATTTTTGAAAAACGATTCGCAAAAATTTACTGTTTACTTGTGGCGTTAGTATTATCACCTACTGACCTACCATGGTTGGGCCTGAGGGGCCAGAAATTTCTTTTGTTTTTGAACACTCTAGAACGCTGGAAAATGCTATGTTTTCCTTCGTAAAAGAGCCTAGTCTATTATAATGTCTTACATACAAATGTGTTTTTATTAAGGTCTGCTGCCGAATCAGACTAAAAAGAACCTTTGTATGGAATCTTGTTTTGATCACAACTTTTCTAAGAAAAAAAGTTCTTAAAATTTGATTTTTTTGTAATTTTTAATCATTCTTGATAAAAGTGATTTGAGAAAAGTTCAAAACACTTCGCGAATCGCGATTCTTGATACGTTAAATGGAACGCTGAACATGCTGAATAAGATGGTCCTAACACCTAAGACTGTCCTTTGTTTGTATCGGCAGGGTTGTCGTTATAATAAAACAAGTGGCGGGCATATTTATTATAAACATCATAGTTTATCTCAAAATATTTCACCTGATTATTTTTCGTGATCTCTTCATTACTGATGAAAATAAAAGTTTTAAAAGCTTAATTTTTTATTTTATTTACAATTTTATCTACAAAATTTGGAGAACGTTTACAATCGTTTACAAGTAGTCATTATTGTCAACTACATATTATATATTTAGTTATTTTATAGAACCCTTATTTTGATACATTTTCATACATTTAACAGTCGAAAGTAGGACTCACGTAAATGTTAAGTTAGACGTACCTAAAATTGAGAGCCTTGCACAGGATTTGTTGTCTGCTGGTGACGTTTGGTAGCAAATCACGAGAAATCAACATTCATCATGAAATAAGACAAATATGTCGGGAAGTCTGGATACTGTAGATAAAAAAATCGTCCTTGCTTCTCTACAAATTCTCCAAATTTGATAACCGTTATTAGAAGGCTCTTCGACATTCAAAGTTGGCCGCAAGCAGGCTATATAATTCCGAGAATTTTCCCGGCAAGAATTTTACGATGTTCGAAATCGCCAGTAGTTTTAGGGGGTACAAGATTTTATATATTTCGATGTCAATGGATTTCTGATGCTACTAATAAAATCAAAATTAACAAAAGCAGTTTCGAATAAAATATTTATTATTTTTTATAATACATTATAAAATTAAAAAGCAAAGAAAACTGAAATTTAAAGAAGTAAATATTTTGTATTGACACCCGTTTAGAACTAAAGATTCCGATTTCGTCGCTTTTGAAAATCTAGTAAGCCTAAAATTCTAATTCGGAGGTAGCTACGTACCCGCTTTGAGAAAATTTGCGAAGAAAATATACTATTCAACAAGAATCTACCCATTACGATTTTGTATATTACTACGCCTCTCGATTATCATACCGAAGACGAAAAATATGGCGGCGATAGCGGGATCATCGAACTCTTCAAGGTTTGTTTTGAATTATGGAATCGAAACTGTCTTTAAATTGAAGGTTGCTACCACACGATTCCAGCTTTAACAGTATGCCTACTCTACTAGCTATAGCCGGCTTTTAATCATAAATGTGATGCGAAAGCTGGTAGGTGAAGTAGCTGGCCTTTTTTTATCTTCTGCTTCATTCAGTAGAATATAAGTTTTTCATTCTTTTTTAGTGATACAGCCATCCAAGACCAAAAGCAAGAACTGATTCAGGGTAATTGCTATATTTTGAATTTTTTCTTGTTTATTGAATCAAAGTTAAATCTGGGACCAATCAAGTTGAGTATGGAGAAGTTACTATAAACAAAGGATAGCACTGAGGCCACTCTTAAAAAATAGTTTGGTTCCCGTCATTTAACCTTCCAAAATAGAGAGTTTTCGCATGGCGACGCCATTAGTCCCCTTTCACTTTCAAACCAACAACAAACAATTGTACGGAAATGGTAATCTTCACTCTCACGCACATACGTACGAGCACTATAGAGAGATTTCGCATGGCGACGCCATTTGTTCCTCTCAGCCGTGATTGGACAAATAAATTTGTTTACATCATGTCATGTATGATGTAATGTAATGTATGATGTAATGTAATATAAAATCTGTACGATCACGAATAACAAACCACATACTCCACCTCTGTACTGATACTACGACTAAATCTCCATTGGTCAGACGCGCGCGTAACTTAGATCAAAACCCATACAAAATTATATTTTAGGAAGTTTGGACATGGCTCTTGAGCTATTTTTCCGAAAGCAAATTGCGGACCACATATTGCCAAAAGAAGATTTGTGTTTTTATCAAGGCTTGTTGGTCTTGTATCGTTCCCGTACATTTGTTTGTTGTTGGTTTGAAAGTGAAAGGGGACAAATGGCGTCGCCATGCGAAATCTCTCTATTCTCTATTCCTAAATAGGAAATAAATGTTGCCTAAATATGACATACCATAAAAAAAATCCAATTTTCAACTGAACCAGACATTTGCGCAAACTCCAAGAACGCTTAGAAACTGATAAACATAAAAAACCTTTTCCTGATCATGCTGCAATCTTAGATTTAGGCAAAAAAAGGGGTCAAACAAATAAAATGTACATACACAATATCTAGCTGTGCGCCACTCATTCTTATCTTATGGGATGGATAAAAATAAAAACACTTAGGCGATGACAACTTATTTTATTGTTCCACGGGCAGACAAGGGTAATATATAGGGTCAGTCGGTCTGTAAAATAAATTTTTTTTTCTTCATATTTTAAAAAGGGTCACTTTTGTAAAGAAAAAATATTCTCTTTATTATCAAGGTTATAATGAAAACAGAAACATTTTTTGAGAGGTCAACAAGTAAAAAAACATATGTGTATATTTCTTAATTAAATAAACAGAAGTAGTCTATTGTTCTTGCCGCCGCAATGAACTAATACAACTTGCAGAGTTACATCCCTTTAACAAAAACTATTTTTCTCACTATAATGACGTCTGTACATTTTGTGTATATATACATTGTTTTTCCGTTTTTTAAAGTTTCTTGTTTACAAAATGAAGAAAACAGCAAAACAGCAAAACAAAATCAATATTTTTATCTTTTCCATTTGTCAAAAATTTGGGTCAGTCGGGCCCGTAGAACAACAAATTTTAAAGTTGTCATCGCCTTACAGCAAATATATATCAACTTTCTGTTACTGTCAAAGGTGCAGGAGAGTGAAGACTTAGATTATCGTTTCCGTACATTTGTTTGTCCCTTTTTCGGCTAAAATCCAAGATTGCAGCGCGATATTTAGGGTGCCTAAATAAACAATTTTCCTCTTTTTTAACGAGAGGGGGTAAAGGTATTTTTTGGTAAATTTGAACCTGACAGGTGACATCCTTACAAAGAATTTAGAAATTTAAATATCGCCTTTAAAATTATGTCTTGAATAACTAAGATAAAGCACATTCTTACAAGAATATAAAAGCTGAAATTCTTGAAAGTAATCACCAAAATGTCGGTCCAAGAGAAATGAAAATTACTCATATGTAAGCCTGCTAAAGATAAATAAGAAGGCAAAAGTTTTCCCGTATTTTCGAACTTAAAAACATTCATCATTTTCTAGGTACACAAACCATAGTTGTTTATGAACCAGTTATTGAATCTCTACCCATAAATGTGCAAAAAGAACTTCAAGATTTATTACAACAATATGAAGAAGGTACTGTAAATTTTTTTTATAGTTTACGGAATATTCCAATTTACCATTTTCGATTAAAAAATGATGTTATATTAAATATTTCATACTTCTAGAGGAGATCACAGAGAAAGGATATCAAAAAAAGCGAGCAGCTGTCATGGGTCCATACCTAAAAGAATGTAAGTCATCATTTTTTTTAGGTAATCAGGGTTACCAAGCCTCCTCAAAACTTCTTAAATCTCTTTTTCCGATTTCCGATTTCTCCTCACATCTTCTCAAATAAAATTTGGTCTACAGCTCAGCCTAATTACCATATCCAGAAAGTTAAGTTCTTGTTAGTTTAGCTGTTTTAAGCCCAAATGACAAAATCTTTTTTACTAAATTCCTTCTCAAATCTCCTCAATTTTGAGATTCAGAAGTGTGTGGGAACCCTGGTAATAGGTTTAAAATAGGAATCAATAATTTGTTACAGTAAAAAGAATTAAATTAAATTTTTTTAATTTCACAAAAAAACATGACTGTCCTTTTCAAAATTCAATAGAAGTTATTTTGCACTGAAAACTTTTTAATGAGATTTAAAAGTGGTACATTTTAAGACGTGGCAATAAAATTAAATCCCAGTAAAATTTATTGTAATTTCTAATTATTAGATAAACCAGTTGCTGAGGCTGAAGAATGGGTTGAACCTGCTATGGAGAAATTACCCAAAAATGCACTTGATGCTTTGAGAATACTAAAAGAGGAGTTAGAAAATGGTACATAGTTCAGCATGTAGTAAATTATAGTAAACAAAAGACTTAATTTCTTTTAATTATGTTACTTTACAACAGTGGAGATAGTTACTTTTGCTGATAAAAACATGTCATTCTTTACTCCAATTTTTATAATGTGAAACTACTTAATGGGTATGAACTGATCTGATTGCGATAAAGAAACTTTTCCTGCACTGAAATTGAAGATATACTTATCATTTTATTCTGTTTTAGATAAAAAGTTCAACTATGATAGATATAGTTGTTGCAGACCTTGTATAACATTATACAGCGAATTAAACAAATTATTGATTTCTCAACTTTTTAGAGGAAATCACAGAAAAAGGCTACACCAAAAAAAGATTAAAGATATTGGAACCATACATGTTAAAAGGTGAATTAAAATTGCAAATGTTTATGAAAATCTCGAATTAGTGTACGGGGTTGGGGGGGGGGGGGGGGAGTGTGACTGTACATTTCATATTTCATTTTAACAATTAATGGTAATAAAACTGTGCAATGCACATTAGTTAAAAAAACTATTCTTTTAGTGGCCAAAAATCACAAAGTTAAAGGAGTACAGGTGATGCAATGATTTGGAATCTGCAAACAGAATAAATAAAAGGTTATCATCTTCTTGTTATAATTGTTTTAAAATATTGATATGTTTTAGAGCCAAGTAAAGAAAGGTTGCCTCGCGATGTACAAATGAAATATAAAGAACTTGAAAATGAGCTACAAGATGGAGACATAACAGAAAAGGGATACAGAAAGAAAAGAATGAAATTAATACATCCCTACTTGATAGCAGGTACATAATAAACTGTTTTTCCCCCACACTTCCTAGATAGTCCTGAAATTCAAAAATAATCCTGAAAAGTATAATAAGAAGTATAATAAGAGATTTTTTTACACTGCCTTCTACTCAAATATGATTGAAAACTATTTATTTCTGAAATTTTCATAGTGCATCCATCTTCGTACAAAAGATCTTCCAGTAAAAGATTTTCAGCGGTTAAAGCTGAAGTGAAGCAGTCACAAGCCTTGCAGCATGAACAAGAAGTTATGGAGAATGGGGAGAAGCTATTTAAATGTAAAATTTGTGGAGAAACGTTTAAATTAGCGCAAAGTTTCAGCGGCCATTGCAGATTACACAGAGGTAGTTTTTCAATTATAATTAGCATTTTCTATAAGCAACCAATCCTATATTTCGTGGATCCGTGGCTGAGAGGTTAAGGTGCTGGGCTTAGGATTTAAGGATCCCACTAATTCTATAAGGCTCCTTTGTATCGAAGTAGGTGTTTCTCATCAATAACAGCTTGAACTGAAGAGGCTATCCTAGGTAAATATGGCTGAATAAATAAATACTTTGGTCTATGGTTTCAGGTGAACGAGAGAAATATCACAAATGTACTTTCTGCAATGCAAGCTACACAACCAAAAGTCATCTGAAATTTCACATGTATAAACACACAGGAGATTTCCCCTACAATTGCTCTTTCTGTGGTAAAGGGTTTGCTGGTAAAAGTCAACTGAAATATCACGAGCTAAGACACACAGGTTGGTTCAATAAAATGAAAATGAAAGGTTCCCCTATTATTGACAATCCCCTATCTTGTTTATTTACTGACATATCACAAGCTAAGACGTTTTGTTTATAGTAAATATAGTATTACATACGCTTTTGCGAAGTAATTCAAATGTTCGATAATTTAAATAAAGTTTCAAGTCCCTTGAAGAGTTTGTCTTAAGAAAGTCTTAGGTCGGTTAATTAATTTCGCCTCTCGCGAGTTCGAATATTAGCAGATGTAGTATACTGTATACTTTGTTCATAATGAAGCACATTCTTCTATAGAGTTGTTCAATGTCAAGTTTTTATACTTTCTACATAAGGTGAAGCACCACATTCATGTGACGAGTGTGGGTCAAGATTTTGGAAATTGCAAAATTTACGAGACCATAAAAGTAAAGGTTGCATTAATGATCAAGATACATCAATTGAGCAATCCAACCAACAATTGACAAATAGTGATGCTATGGATGAGGTACGAAAATAAATTTCTTATTAAATTCTTGATATTTTCTGAATGTATTTCATAAATTAGCTAATTAATTTCGCAAAATTCACTTAGCTCGGCCATGTGGAAAATTTTCCTTTCGTAGCATCAGGAGATCGATAAATTGATATATTTTTCCTTTTTTCTTTTGTTAACACCACCAGGAAGAAGAAAATCGCAATTCAGTTGAGTTTGCTGAGGATGATCTACCACCTAGTATGACCAATTCGTTCTCCTCCGCATCCTCATCACAATCAGTTCACAACAATAACAACCATTACATCTCTCTCCCCCCTCCTGGTGAAACTTCAATGCTCAACTCAAACATCAAAGTGAAAACAACCATATCAGCCGAGGTGAAGAAAGACCCCGTGGTAGTTATACAAGCTTTCTCTTGAGAAATATGCTGGATAACGCCCAACGCCCAACGGGTGTTAATTTATTTGAAACTGTAAGATGCTGAGGAGGAAGACTATCATTTATCTTTAATTGCGTTTTTTTCCGCAGAAATTTGCTTTTCAAGAGTGATGACGAGTTCAAATTATTAACAATTTGTAACCCCTTATATCGTCTTCCTCCAATGAAAAACTGCTCTGACGTTTATAATACCCCAATTTTCGTGGGATGAAAATTGAAATATTTTCCGTTAATAAAGGTCCTGAAAATCTTTATTATATCGTTGTTCTCTCAAATATCTTCTCCAGTGCATATTTCAAATGGGAAATATTACCTAAGATTTTTAAATATACGACTGGTTAAAGCTGCTTGTAAATATTAAGTTTACATTATTTGTTCCATTTTTCTTTTATATAATTTATATATCTTTTTGTATATATCGAATTTTTATTTTCTTAATTTCATTATGTACTTTCGTGTTGGAATAGATAGGTGTTAATATTATTCTTTATTCGACTTATTTTCCTAATTTTGTGTGGAAGAAAGATTATCTTAAACTTTTTAAGTGGTAAAAGAAAAATTGCTTCAGACTATTCTGCCAAAAGACGTAAAAATTGTTTTCAAAAATCTGCATGGAAGGTTTTTTAAATATATGCTTGATTTACAGGGGTGCAATGGTGATTTATTGATGATTTGCTAGCTTTTTCAACACCTCAGTCAGTCCAACCAATTGGAAACCCTTGGTGCAGAAAATAGATTTTGATCACCCCACTATTAAACTAGCAAATAGCCCAGTAAAAAAATGCCCCCGTATACGCAGGTCAAACCGTCTTAATACGAATATCAAATTGAGGCTTTATAGGCAAAAATTAAACACTTAAAGGTTTCAATTATTTCGGTAGAAAAGACTACCGTACATAGTTATAGTGACTCACAAAAAAAGTATAATCTAAATTTAAAAATAACTTTTTAAGTTTTGGTCGTATGTAATTATTTTACAAGGTTTATTCGGTTTAAGCTTTTAAAAATATAAAATACGCGCAAAATGAGCGTATAGATAAAATAAAGAAGTTACACAACGAAAATTAATATTGCACTATATGACATTTTCACCAAGAAAAACCATTTTTGGCGGTCTCTACCCCCTAATAAAATTTTCTAGAGACCGCCAAAAATGATTTTTCTTGGTGAAAATGATGCTATTATTGAACTCAGCTTGTCTAAAATAATTAGTGCACAAAATCTTATGAAAATCTGAGTTTTTTCTGACTTTTAGTACCGGAAATGCCCATATTTGGGCAAAAATGAGATTTTAAAAGGCCAAAATGAATTTTTTGAGAGTTTCATGAGTATTATTGAAGAATTTTTCAATATTCGAGGGCCGAGCTTTACGATTTACCCCCACTTTTAAATGTAAAGCTCGGCCCCTTGAAATAATTAGTTTTGAAAGCTCAATTTGCTCTAAAATTCCCCGAAATGGCATCGCTTATCATTGTTATACCTTAATTAGACCTTTTACAATCCATTTATATTTTGGGGGCCGAGGGCCCTGTTTTACGAGAGAGTACATAGGATGACAGTAGAAAAATTTTCTGATCAAACTGTTTAAAAATTATTAATTATTGTGTGAAACAATTTTCTTTTATACAGACAGTAAATTAACGAGGCTCGGAATCATCGAATATTAATCGAAATAAAAAACTCGATGATTATAATTTGAGAAAAAAACTCGAGTTTACGTGACGTCATAAAACTAGAGTTATGACGTCATAACTCGATGATTTGCTAACTTGATTTTCTTAACTCAACTAACTCGATGATTCCGAGCCTCGATACTCAGCCAGGCTAATGAACCACTTGCGCTATGTCGCTATAACGAGTTATTAACTCGAGATTTATAATTTAAATAAAAAACTCGAGTTAATAACTCGATGAGTATAATTTGAGAAAAAAACTCGAGTTACGTGACGTCATAAAACTAGAGTTATGACGTCATAACTCGATGATTTGCTAACTTGACTTTCTTAACTCGATGATTCCAAACCTCCTCGGTCGCTACGACTCCCTGCGGGGGCAATAAGTGACATTTATCCTAGTAGGATCTGGAATTTTTTTTCACTTCGGCCAATTTTGAATTGCCCACTGGGGAGACTGAGACGGGGGTATGGAAAAATGTTGGCAGATTTTTCACTTCCACCATAATATAAACAAATCAAATGTGTTTGTAAGTTGGGCAAGTAATAAATTATGAACCATACCTGGGTTACAAAGATTTTTGAAGGTTGTTTGTGGCATACTGTGGGTAGGTGCGCACAAATAATAACCCCTGTCAGAATATTTATTAGCACGTCCAGACACCTAACTAAACAAACTTTGCTGCAAAGACAAACTTGTTGAACCATACGCTCGAAAGTGAATACGTAACAATTTTGTAGAGAAAAAGATAAATGGAAATAAATTTAAAAGATTTTTGGTGTTTCCTAAATTTTAGGAGGTCTACACAGTGCAAGATTTAAACAGGAATGAAATTGCTAGTGATAATCTATATTTTATATAGTAAGTTTCATCATTAACTCACGCTTTTTATTTATTGATTGAATTTTGTTTACAATTAAAAGAAAACTAAGTGCTAGATGGGGTACACGAGGTTGATTCTCGACTTTTGAAATTGAAAATCTTGAACTTGTGATTTAGAGTTGTTGATTATTTTTGCATTGTTTATAGGTTATGTACAAGCCTGCAAGCTCAACAAAAAAGCTTTTAAAAGCAAAGAAAAGCTAGCCTATCACAGAAGTGGACGGCCCAACAGGCCGGATGGGGAAGTGGGACAAAAGTTAGGTCTCATCTCTGAGGTGGAGAGACAGAAACTATTGGACAATATGGGTGACGATGAAAATTTTTCCCAAATTAATTCTGAAGTTGGTGAAATAAATCATGGTGCTCCGCTACTAGCCAGAGGAAGGGTAACGGATAATGTATTTGAACCTACTTTGGAGGGTAATGGAGAGGGTATTTGGATGGGAGATGGTGGAAGACCCGATTCCCTCAAACGTCAGGATGCCAGGCGGCAGTTTCGCCGCAAGAAAAAAATTTCAAGAATTACGATTGCACCGACTAGGAAATTGGAGAAACGCACGAATAAATCGATGAAGAAGAGGACACACCATGGTAGAGCTGGCAACAAAATTCGAGTCTCAGGAGATGAATATTTTATTGACGACAAAAAAGGTGATAAGAGAAGAGCGTTCTTTCTTGGACAGCATAAAGTAGATTCGATCAAAAGGATGCGTTTTGGTTACAATGATGTTTGGGAAGGTTTTTATAAATTTATTTTACTCGATCCTTATTGCTTCTAAAAATCTAAAAAATAAATCTAAAAATACTTGACGTGGAGAAAGAGGTGATTTACGACTTCTTAATTATTGGCTGGTCCAGGAGGAATTCACATATTTGTCCGTTTTTTTTTTTTAATCTAAAGAAATCGCTCATGGTTGAGTTTATAGGTATTTTCTTTCATTTTAGATCCGTCGGGACCGGTCGGTTTGCCTTTAATGACCATTGGCAATAGTTTCCATAAGGGCTTTTCTACATTAACCAATAGTGATCATAAAGAGGGACTTGCTTTAATGACTCATGTTGTGCACAAGGGGGGAGCGATTGCGCCTGAGATGACCGTGGAACAATACAATAAATATTTGGGCACAGCCATAAATCATAATTTATCGAAAATGAAAGGAACTGAGCCGCCTAGAAGAGTGGAAGCAAAGCCTGATGGGATTGAAGCAAAGCCTGATGGGATTGAAGCAAAGCCTTATGGGATTGAAGCAAAGCCTGACGGGAATGAGGCAAAGCCTGACGGGATTGAAGCAAAGCCTATTGGGATTGAGACACAGCCTGTTGGGATTGCAACTGACAAATCTGCACCACCCAAGGGACCGGAGAATGAGGATGGTATTGCACCTCTCCCTTCTGATGCGCTCCCTACTCCCATTTCTGGAGGTGTACCTGGACTTGCAGAATCAACCAAAGGTAATTTTTCTGATAGTTAAAATTTCCCCGTTTTAGCAGTTTCATAATTTGAAAAAGTTTTATTTTTTGCAAACTCTTTCAAATAACGTATGGTAAACCGAAATTTAATTCAGTCGTCTTATATCTACTTAATATTTTTGGATGGAAATAACCGCAAACCGTAAAAAGTAATTCCCACGAGAAAGAATAAGCGGCTTTTTGCAGTTAGACCACTAAGCTTTCTAACTCTAGGTTTATTACAATTACAGGGTTTGTAGCTACTAACGTTTTTAATACGAACAAAGATTGAGTCAACGATTGGGTTCAGCACTATAAAATATTTACGTAGGAGGACCCACCATGGTTGCGCCAAAGAATATTTTGAAATTTAAACCCGCTAGTTTGGCTAAAAACTCCCAATATGGCTATTTCTCAAGTCAGCAACTTCTTTAATAAGCTTCGCTTACTGTTTGCTTCTTCTTTACAGATTCAGTTTCAGAACTCAATTCAATTTTCAAAATATTCTGAGGAATGGTAACTGAGTACTTTACATATCATAGATGATGCTGAAATTCTCAATATGTTACACAAAGAAGTTGAAGAACTCAAGCACAAACTATCAGCATCGGCACACAGCGTCGGCAAAGCACGAACACAGCCTAAAGAATCACACAAAGGTGAACAAGTTTTGTCAGCTCTGTAAAATATTTCATGGAAGAAACTTTTTAGGCGGAGGCTGAACAAGTTTTCATCTTGAACTGATGATGGTATAGTCGGATGACAACGAAAAGTTTTCAAAACTGATTTTAAAATATCAATCATGAAGCTTCTTTCCTACTTATTTATATGATTAAGTTTTGTCAGCTTTCTAAAATATTTCTTGTTAGTGCCCCGAGAGAACTTTAAAGCTCCTAAGGTCTTTTCCTGCTTGCGGGGAAATTCCCTCATGTCCTATAGTTTTCGAAGTATGGAATCAGTTCGCACCACAAGTGATCGAAGTGGTTGAGTTGATTAGCTTTATAAGCTCTTCCATAGACGGCAAAAATTCACATTGCACTTTGTGATTTTCTAAGCAGTGTACCCGACTGATGAGGCCTAAATAGGTCGAAACATGTCTCGCGGTTCTGCGCCCTCTTGAACTCCTGAGTTCAAAAAAGAGGCTATTATAGGACAGGAACAGTTTCTTTTGAAATAGAGTGACTTCTTTTAATCAAGTAATTTGAAACAGTTAATATTCCGTAATTATAGACCGGCTAAATGGTTTATAAGAAACTTTTTAGGCAGAGGCTGAACGCAAATAATCCATCCAAAAGATTAGGTAACTTTTCCTGTTTAGCTGCTCAAATATCACACTTGCCGAAATAGCTATCGTAGCGTTTTCATTTCACTTTTGATTACGGATTGGCAATGGAGCGAAATCATAACAGAACAGTGTAAACACTAACCGAAATCACAGCTAAAAGTCATTCCGGAGCGAAACCAATACACAACGTGTAAACGCGGTCTAAGAACCGAAAATAGTCTAACACGTCATATATCTCCATCTTATAGCAAAAATAAAAGAAGAAAGTTCATCGAGTGTGGGAGATACACATCAAAAGGAATTTTCTACACTTGTAATGGGTCAAAAGGAGTCGTCAATTGATCTTGCACAAGGAAAGAAAACATCTGATGCTTACGAAAGCGTAGGTTTTCCGGTTAACGTTAACTAATGACGAACGAAAAAACTTTCCTATTTTATACCCACGCAATAAGGCTTTTGGTGATTTGACGCTGCAAAATTATCTATTGTTATTTACCCTACTTTATTTTAAAAAACCACAAAAGACGCTTATGGTTACAGACTGTGCTTGTTGTTAGAAGTGGCCACCACCCATAAATTGAATACAGTGCATCGGCTTCTAAAATCTAATTTGCAGATGGATCTACTACTTTGCAATTGTCTTCATTTTTTTTATCAGAACAATTCGAAGTTTGTAAAAATCATTTTTATATAATAGAAATATTTCATTTGTTCTGTTTTCAAGATGTTAGCTTTATTTGTCTTGTTTTTACTGATCTTACTTTTACTCCCAAGTAGCGGCGGTAGAGATTTTTTCCCCCTCGCCGAACGGTATGTACAAGTTATCCCAAATGTTCCTCGTTCTGATATTTTTGCTCTTATATTTCCCACCCCCTAAAAGGCTCGTGAAATAACGAAACAAAAATATCAGAATTCGAGGCGATATCGATAGGCGAATATCGTACCACTTTAGCTAAAAAAAGCCGAAAAAGCAAAATTGAAAGAATTTTATTTTTCAATTTATAGCAAAGAGCGCCCAAACTGAACTCAAATTTTTGGTGGTGAAATTTAATTTAATTTGGCTGTCTATTTGAACCGAAATCCATAATGGGGTGACTTTTGAATTTATCACTATAGAGTAATTTACTAAACCTGATCTGGTTGGGATGGTGTTATTTTCACTGGCGTCAAAATTGGCTTATTTTGTGGAATCCCCCCCTTGGAATCCCCCCTTGGAATCCCCCCCTTGGAATCCCCCCCTTGGAATCCCCCCCCTTGGAATCCCACCCCCCTTGGAATCCCACCCCCCCTTGAATTGCCATCATTGCAGATCCCACTATTCGGTTTTGTAAAATACACAACGTCGCTGGAAAATAGTAATAAAGAATTTGATGCTTTATTCTTTTGCGGTTAAAGGGATCCCAAATTTCAGAATAAAGTCGACAAAGTTTAAAGATAAGCTGTACTGTACCAGCCAAGTGGTGAAACAAAACCATCAACACAAAAAAAACATTCGAAAGTAGCACCAAAAACCGTTAACTACGGGATTTGTGTGTATTCTACAGACCCTTCTTTTATATCATCCCGCTAAAGTAAAGTCTTTGAGTTATAGCAATCGTTACAATACTCTTGTCTTGGACTTTATTATAAAAACTTGTGAGTCACTCCCTTAAATGTTGCAGTATTTCTCACCAATATCAAAGTTTCGAATATATAGAGAAGTATAAAACAATGTTTTATTAAAAACTAGCGATACTTTTCAACGTGTTCGTTATCTTTAGGCTATATACTAGCCTATGCTCGTTCGGCCCAAAAAGCTTCTGGAAAATGCAGTGCGCATGTGTCAAAATCAAAATGGCGGACATTCGATTGTTTGTTATTGATCAATTCTGACGTCAGTCGGCTTTGTATTGTTTTCCTAATTATGCGTTCCTCATCCTACGTGAGGAAGAAATTCAGGTCGGGACAACTAGACTGGATTTGTTGCACTAACAGCAAGCATTTTGGGCCGACAAGCATAGGCTAGCTATATACTCGGCGCAATTGGCGCAATTAGCCTAAATGCGCCAAATTAAACCAAATTAGGTCCGCGCTAAATTCAATTTTTTTCTGGCGCTGCGACAAATGAAATCAAAAATTAACAGACGTAGTCGTAGTACAAATGTCTCTTTCTTGTTCTTTTTGATGAATACAACACTTCCTAAAATTTTCAAAATTTAGGGCTGGCGCCAAATTAAATTTACGCTGTTGTTGGCCATTTGTTGCCACATATTTTGTTCGTTCTCGTGTAGAAGTAAGGAAAAGTACACATTATCATAAGAACTTAAAGCCGTGTAGAAGTAAGGAAGAACAGTCAAGAGTCAAGAGACCACAGGGCCCACGCTACCGGGGGGGCCGGGGCTGAATGGTTTTAAGGCGCTGAACTTAGGATTGTAAAGGTCTGAGGTTCAACCACGCCTAGAGGCTTTCGGTGGTGAAAATTGCTAAAAACGTGGGGGCTTTTTTGCTAAGTAATATTCCTTTTTATATTTTTGTAACGATCTATTCTTGTATCTATTCTTGTGGCCCCCTCACTTTTGAATTGCTAGCGTGG
>JAYRBV010101664.1:0-14872 GCA_036023255.1 Mitrocomella polydiademata | reverse complement strand
TTCTTCTTCTTCTTCTTCTTCTTCTTCTTCTTCTTCTTCTTCTTCTTCTTCTTCTTCTTCTTCTTCTTCTTCTTTTTTTGCTTCAATATCATATAATATTATCAGACAGTAATCCTTTCTGATATCATTTATCTTGCCCAGATACAAGAAATTCATCTTTTTGAGCAGAGGGAGAGACTACAGGGAGGGCTCTTGTGACAAACTTTTGGCATAACTCAGGTTACAACACAACCTTTGTAGATACTTTATGTGACTTGTTTTGTTTGCATTCTTAAAGTATTGTCAGTCATAGGATGTCTGCTCTGTGTTTTTTTGTTCCTGTGGTATCTTTTGTTACAAAAGATTTTGGGAGAGAAGAGATTTTCAAATTTTTAACCTTGCCTAGCAAGATTGTTTCAAAATATTACTACACCTTTATTTGTGAGCTGCTGTGTTCTTAAATCAAAGAAATCAAGAAATAGATGATAGAGCCTGAAACCAAAGAAGACTATAAGGGACAGTCTCTAATAGTTGAACAAAAATTTTTATGGGAATCTTTCCTATACATCGTTACCCAGCCTTCCCTTCCCTGTAAATAAAATAAAAATTTCAATATTCTTTAATCTATTTTCTTAGCAGATATTATTTCTTTTTAAGAAAATTACCCTGGTTGAAGGTTCTTTATCTTCGATTTGTTTATAGCTAAAGGTTTTGAATATGGGTTAAATCTTTAGGGTTTTTCTGTCTAACTTAGTTTTTATCGAATTTTATTGAATGATGATTTAGTTTTTACATTTTCTTTTTTCTTTTTTGCTGGTCTATTATATATACATATTTTTGTTTTTGAAGTTTTTTTCATTCTCACACTCAAAAGAGAGAGAACCATGCAGCCTTTCAGTAGCATATTCTTTATTTACTTCTGAGAGAACTGAAACTTTGGAAGGAAGTACCTACAGTACCCCCTGACTAGTAAATACATCATTCTTTTCAACAAAACAGTACTTTTCTTGACCCAATTTTTTCATGAAGGATGAATCAAAATTATATAAGTTTCATGTGATTTGTATCTGAATATGATTTGATTTTTTTAGCACTAATATTACAACCACCCAAACATTCCACTTACCTAACTCAGTGACGACTACAAGGAAGATATAACCATCAAATCTTTTGTTTACCTAATCATCAAATTAAGAGAACACAATATGCGGGGTGATATGCAACCACACAGCCTACACCATGATAATCTGCAGAACGATTCCAGTAGTGGCAGCTCATCACCAAACAGTAATACCAGTCACGAAGAAGCTTTAGATAATAAGCCTGAAATACTTCCCCAGAAAGTTGTGTACAATTTTTCCATCCCAGAATTTATAAACCATGAACCAAGAATAGATAGAGATGAGCGCTCCCGCATGGGGTCTGTGAGGCGGAAGAGAAACCGTGTCCAGCGCCAACAGGAACCGCAAACCAGGGACGACGTCATTGAGGCACCTGTTATTGTCCAGGCCACTAAAAGGCAGCGGAGGGCTGCGGCTGCTGCAGCTGCAGTGGCAGTTGCGAGTCTAGATGAGGAGGACAGGGACGATGATTGTCACCGTCGGAATGTTCCAGTTATTGACTTGACAGGAGTAGATTCACATGATGAATATACCCATGTCCATTCAGACTCTGAACACAACTCAATTCGTGAAGACAGAAGGTATGATTTTGGGTAGTAAAACCTCTTTTTCTTTCTACATCTTGATGGGGGTTAGAAAGCTGTATACCTCAAATACATTTACAGCCATATCAACACATAAATACACATTCTTCTGAAAATGATAATATGAGTATAGAATATTCCTCAACAACACCCTTTAATAATAATCAACTATCGATCAATATTAAGAAAAATATACACTCTGTGTAAGTTTTAAAAAAATAATTTATTGGTATTATTTTCGAAGTAGTACTTGACGATAGGTAGCTATCTCTCTGTTTCTAAATCGAAGAAGAAATTAAATTTAAAATATTTCGAAGATTATTCAAATTCTTTCTAAAACGTTAAAATCTTGAAATTTCAGTATGTTCTTAAAGCTGTTTATAATTCATAAGGGACGAATCTTAAAGTCCATATACGACGACATATAGAAAGGCAAATATATGATTATATTCCTTTTTGCATACTGAGATCTGCTGGACTATTTCTGTTCCTCTTATACAATGCAACGATTAACTTTAAAAGAACTCAAAGGAGGAGGTCGAATTAACACCCCTCCGACGCTTGAGCTCGTATGTTTTCAGTTTACCTCCCTCATTTGTGGCCGTATTTTCTTTTTCTCCATTGACCCTTTCTCTTTCCGCTGAATAAACAGGGAATAGACTGTTTGCAGTTAAATAATTCAAAAAACGTTCATTTCACCAACTGTGAGTAACTTCGTAGCTTTCAGATTACATAGTCATTTTGTATGCATTAACTTTTTATGATGCTTTCTTTTATACATGCGAAATAAATCTTTTTCAATTTATTTTTTTATCTTTCTCACATTGTAGAATTCAGATTTAAAAAATTAAATAGAAAGAAAAAAAGATATAGCCACTTGTAAATATATTTTTTCTGTGCGACATTGGTATAAAATCTCACTGTTGCTCTTTTTCACAGTTTTTGTATCATTATGTCCACTTCTAGTTCAATCTTCCGACCTTTCCGCCCGCGAGACCACGAAGCTTCGTACACTGACCTTCTATCGAATCTAGAGCGACACCAGCACCATCTACCGGCCAGAGAGCGTCACGAACGCTTAAGTCGCCTCTATTTCCGCTCACCTTCTCTACAACGACTGCACCGTATACAACAGTTACGCCGCCGAAATGAAGCTCACCGGCAATCTTCACGTCAAATCATTACGGATGGACCCCGATTCACTGAAGACATGTTGGTGCGGACACCCGAGCTTGCTAACCCGACGACGCCGGAACGGAGCGAAGGGAACGCGGACGATTCGGTTCTAGTTGTTAACGAAGTACGTGTTGTTAAAATATTTTAAGTCTGATTTATGAAAGCAAAAAAGAGAGAACTTATAACAGCGATGTACACTCATAAGCTATGAATAAAAGTGTAACATAGCTGACGAACACGAAACTTAAAGTTTTTTAAGAAAAAAGTTTTGAGTTTTCACTATCTCTCTCTCTATCTCTCTGCTTTCATATATTCGCACTAGTTCCCACTGGTTACACCAACCATTGATTTTCCATCTGAAAAAAGTCTGATATACATGGAGCGCGGTTTCACTACATGCCAATGTTTATACAAAACAAAAATTCAAAAATAGATAATGGCATTTTTTTTGTTTTTGTTTATGTGAATAGCCTAGCCTTTAGCCATTGTTTTGGTTCTTTCCAGAAGGTTCGACAGCAAGTTCTACTGACACTAGACCGAATTAAAGTATAAAACGAGTAGGGGATTTTTGGCCGAGACCGATAACACGTTGAAACTCCCTTCCAAATAATCCACTAGAATCACCTCATGTCCAATGAATGAAGTATATAATATGTTTTCTTCGTTTTCTTTTCTTTAGATTCGTGGCGGTTCACCAGAAGACGATCATGCGATTGCTCAACGTATGCAGAGCGATCCGACCTACTCGCCACCCTACTTCGCCCCGCAACACGCCTCGGTAAGAATCGGATTGTCCTTTTTCATACTGCATTTTTACTCTTTCTCGATTTATTATCTTCTTCATTCTTAGACTCTGCCTTCAGGGGGAGCCTGATCAGAATTCTTTTAAAGAATTAGAAATTTTATAATAGTTTTTTACTTAAAAATATCCAAATAAATTTAAGAGACCTTTCTATAAATAGAGGGTCTCAAACCGACCGATGAAATTATATACCAGTTTTCCAAGCTGTTCACTTGCCTTGTTTGTTTTATTGTACAATGATATGATATATGATATTATAAATTATATTTGTACATTTGTCGAAATTCTACCAAGGGTGAAAATAATCTATAGAAAATAGCTATTGGTTTGTTTATAAATGTTCTCTTTTATTTCATTAAGAATTCTCGATTGAACGGGAGCAGCTTTCAACTAATCCAAGAGCGCTTCCGCGCGCTGCGCCAACGACGTGAGCTAACTTCTTCGTCGCACATGGCTCAGATCCAACACATGCGTCAACTATTGTCACGCGACGGACTACAACACGCCACGCCAATTAATAGCACCGTCATGGGACTACGGAGCCAGATACTACGGAGCCAGACGACCTCGAACGAGGCAAACAACAGCACCGCCAACAACAATGAGGCGACACAACAACCGGGCGATGTGGTGGATTCCAACGAACAAGTTACGGCAGCTAGGATGAACGCGTACGAAATCCCGAGAGAGGATGCAAACAACGTGAGTTGCTTCTTTGAATACGTGCTTGATCAAAGTTTTCATATGAAAACCAGGAAAGTGTTATACCATACAATAATTGGGGCCTGGTTTCCACAAAAGAATCTTGGCAGTGTTTGATTCAAGTCTTCATGTGAACCAGGAAAGTGTTCTATTATAAACTAATGGGGTTTCCACCATATAAGAGTACAATATAACATCATAACGGGGAACTGGTTTCCACTAAATACTAAAGATTACCAGTATCTGGTCACGTACAATGCTTAGTTGGTAGACGTGTTAGATTAACATTTTCATGTACAAACCAGAAAAGTGCTCTACCATACAATAATGGTGGCTGGTTTCCACAAAATTACCGATAATCGGTCACATTCATTTGCTTAGTTGGCAGTCATGTAAAAACCAGGAAAGTAACTGGTCACGTTCAAATGCTTAGTTAGCAATGACACAAGACGCAACACAACGAAAAAGAATTGGCTGTTAAGGTTACGCTAATAACATGAAACGTGGGTTGAAATTAATTGTAATTACTCGGCCAATTATTAAAAGTTAATTTAAATACAAATGCAAATCTCTTTAAAACAATACGTCTTTTGTTCCGAACAAAAGAGAGTGAAATTTTTGCTTGTAATTGATTTCACCTGGCTGACTGAAATTGTTGTGTGGCTTCTATGTGAAATTTCGTGGGAAAAAAATTTAGATTAGGCTCTTATATATGAGGTCCCCAAAAATGATGTTTCATAGGTTTCCTAAATAAAAACATATCGTCTTTTTATAAGAATAGTCAAATTCGTTAAAATGTTCTTAAATATTCAAAAACATTCAAAATGAATAACTAGATATTTTCAGAGTTTTGATGAAAAACTCTTAGAAGTCTTAATATTTGTAGGCCCCAAATGCCATATGCTCTTGTAATATTTTTTCTTAAAAAAAATTTCTTATTCTAGAAAGTCTTGGTAAAGCAGGCAAAGTATTCAAATCGATTAAAAATGTTTTTCTTTTGGCTCTTAATAAAAACTGCTCTTCCACTTCGACTTTTAAAAGTTACTTTTCCCTTTCTGTCATTGTTCTTGTTTTGTTTTTTTAATAGTCTGATGACAGTGGCGACGGAGAGGTAGAATTTATCGGTGAATGGAATTCAACAGCCAACAATGATACGACGCGGCCCAGAAACTTCCATCCTGCACTTGTGCCTCTATCACTGAACGTAAGTCTTCATCCAATGTTGGTGCATTTCACCACTATCCAAGTCTGCTTACTTTGCTCGGGAAATTTTTGCTTGTCTATTCATGAACTTTCTAGCATTAACATCACACATTTTTTTGTTTGCGAATTTTAATACTTCTGAGTTCCATTGTTCTTTATGTATGGTCAGGTAACGACATTATAATATTAAAGATATATAGGCCAATAAAACTTAGTCTACCCGATATACCGTGTCGGGCTTTTTTGCCCTACTCGTCTATCGGCATTCGTTAAGATCCGCACATGCGCACTTGAGTCATAATAATAATTAAAACAAACGGCCGTTATTGTATTGTTTTTTTTACAGCGACGTTCTTTGTGATTTATGCTGCACATGCGCAGGCTTTCTGTTGTGGAGCAAGGTCTGAAAATGTTGTTGTGGAACCTATTCTCCTGACTACTCTTATCTAAAGCAATGCCGATAGACCAAGAGTAGGGCAAAAAAGCCCGAAACGGTATATCGGGTAGACTAAATAAAACTGTGCTTTTTGTTTCTGAGAAATTTAGCATAAACGATTCGATTGGTTATCAAACAGTGCTGTTTATTCAAAGCAGTCGTCGTATCAAATAATTCATGTTTGCCATTGGGTTGTGCATACTTTTTAGTTCTTTAAAAAAAAAGTCAAAACGTTTACAGTCTTGTTTCTTCTTCTTGTAGAGTCCGATTTATCCGTTTCCCGACTTACAATCCGGTCACCACTTTTTGTAAGTATAATGATTGTTATAATTTTTTGTACTCTTGTTTAACGATACCAGGGTGTCAGCTAGAAATAAAAATCCTGTTTCCATTAGGTTGGAATTGGATATAATAATCTGACTAAGGGAAGCTAAAATGAGCCAGGAGAAATTCAGTTTTGAGATGTTACAAACGTTTTTTCTATTTTACATAAAATAAATTTTGAAATTTTGTCCCTAAGCAGATTGGGAAGAGTCCGTCAAACGAACAATATATGCGCTAGCTGACACCCTGGACCTCTCTGACTTGCACCGGATCTCTCCCATGTTTTTCTTCTTCACAATCAGATCTAACATCTAGTTTTTCTAAACGCCTTCTTCTCCTCAAAATATAATATAGAAGTAATTTATTCTTCCTTAGCGGTTTTAGACCATCGGTCAGAATTCTTATAAACGAACTTGAAAGAACGAGACATTTGATTACAGATGTCTCGATTGCCCGAACAAACTTTAGAGACTTTTCTATAAAAGAACGGAGGGTCTCAAATCATTAAATAAACTGTATATGCTAGAGGACTGAGAGTATATTTGTTTTTCGACGATACGGCGAGAGTGACGAAAGGAACTGTGCGCGCACCCCCCTGATCGTACGATAATTCAACGATGACCTTTGATATGGGCGGTCCTGTTCCGTTGTTATTCTTTTGAACGCGGATGATTTTTTGAATTTATTTTCATTTCTTCACAGGAGATTACTACCGACTCCTCCCAGGTTACATCACATCTACCAAGAGAACTACGAGGCACTTCTAAACCTAGCAGAAACCTTAGGACCTGGTAAACCAAGAGGTCTTGTAAAGACAGGTACGAGTCTAATCTAAAAAATTTCATTCTGTTTGTCTATTTCCTTATAAAAGTCGACCAGTGAATTGAATTATTTAAAAACATGACGGAGGCTTGTTGCAAAGGAGTCAATGATATATATTTATCGAAGGATGGCTGGTATTATGAAAAATGTTTTATGTTTATTGTTTGTATCCATTTGACCTTAATTTATGTTGTAGCTTTTATTCAGATTTTATGTATTCAATGTTTGCTGAACTTATTACTAGTTAGCTATGTGTCAAGGGCATTGATAAAAGTGTTATGTTTATACTCCAAATGCTGGTTTGAACTCTTCTATGAATATGACGAGAACATATTGTATCCATTCGTACCGCTATGGGGCGATATGCAAGTGTTTCTGTGGTATACTCAACTGTGTTCTGTTGCTTTTCAGAGATTGACCGTATCCCGTCCTTTCGGTTCAGCTCGAACACGGCGAAAGAAACGAACGCCAAATGTGTCGTTTGTATCAGCGAGTATTCGAATCGGGAGAAGCTTCGACGATTACCTTGCTCGCACGATTTCCATGCCAAATGTATCGATAAATGGTTGAAGGTAGGTTGGGTCTTCTAATATCACTTTAGTTTGAATTTTATTTTTTTGCGATCTCTTTTGTTTGTTAGAAACCTGTCGCTTATTGTAAAAAATAGTGTCCTTTTTGAGATATAGATCTATACACGAATCAACCCCTTATGTCTGCCGTTTTGGATTTCGTATTTTGTGCGCGATTTCAAGCGTAAAGAAATTACTGGGAACCAGTTTCGCTTATTTCAGATGTAAAGAAATGCTTTAATTAAGAGCTTCGTGTGATATAATATATTATATATAATATATTGTGCAGTAATGAGTATCTGGACACAACAAGTTGAATAGAGGGCGCACGGGGTTGATTGGAGTACTCTCAAGTCTCATTTTCCCTATATCTTCACATGTTTTTAAAGAAAACAAAATAGAGAAATGACCTCTTCTTTACTATTCAGGCTAACAAGACTTGTCCAGTGTGCCGAGATGAAGTGAAAGTTCCGTCAACAGAATGAAAATGACTTTGCGTGGTTGGATTCTGTATGTGTGGCCTGAGTATCTCCCATAGGAATGGCGCTATGGATTGGTTAATCAAGACGAAGATAAGAGCAACACTGTGCCTTGAGATTTTAAAAGAAATCGCGCAGTGGTCAGTGGACTTATCAAGCTACAAGTTATTAAAACGGGTTCACAATTCTCTTTTATAAGAATTAGCTCTCAACTGTGGTGTACCAAAGTTTATTTTCAATTTTTTATTCTTGTAATATTGAATTTGTTTTTGGATTTCGTGTTTATTATTGTGTTTTTTTTTCAAAGATTTTAAATCTTTTAACGGGCTGTAAAGATTTTACCCCCGTGTAGGATTTTACTCAATGTGGAAATCAAACTGTTATGATTTATTTTCTTTTTGGGGTCTTATTTCAAGGGAAATATTTCATTGTGCAATGTTTTATTGCTGAATCCTAGGTATTTTAAAATCTTTTAAGCGTGGTTTCCACTGTGGCTTAACGTGGCTTAACGTGTGTTGAAAAACACGAGTTTGTCGGAATCCTTTGATATCTCATGGAAACTTGGTTTACTGTGGTCATGGATTAAGATTCATTTTAAATATTTAAGATCGCACGCTAGTCCATGATTTAAGATGGTTTTGGCTTTACGTGTTCTGAAATTCTAAACCCAAAGTGGAAATCAAGTTTTAACAGCCGCATGATGGACAACCAAAATGAATAGGCGTTTATTTTTAGAGTATTGAGAAAGGAGTGAAAGAAAGTAACAAATATAATTTAATTAGGAACCTTTATCTTTAAATTGCGTTCGCTATCTTTTTTTATTCCTGAGTTTACTGCTATACGAATTTGATTCTTCACTTTAAAAGATCTGCAAAATTCTAAGAAATTATTTCTATGTTACTACTATGAAGCAAATATATGACAATTATCTTTTCCTTTACACATAAGCATTGTAAATAGTCATTTTCTGTGTACGATCCGTAAAAATAAATTGTTTACATTTTAAAGAATTTGTCAGACTATATAACTTTTTAATCCACAAGTAGAAAAATTGTATAACGTCATGCAGTCAATAGTACTTTCTCTTTATCAAATTCGAAAAGATCAGAAAGGGGGACGAACATGCATCTATGTTTTGATGACGAAGAATTCCACTTAGTTGCAAAATTACCAAATAAAGGATTTTACGTTATACTGCACTTCTTGCGTTGAATTTTCTGACACCTAGGACCCTTTGAGTTTATGCCCCAAAGCATAGTTAATAGAGAATTAGAATATATTAACTAGCTAGTGCATCAAAATAACAGAGCGTTTATTCGAATGTTCTCTCATTCGAATATTTTAGCCTGGTTTATTTCTGTATAACAACACATGCAATGTAATGTCTTCGGCCAAACTAAGAAGAAAACAAAACTCAAATGATTTCTAAAAGTTTTTAGCATACAAAACCAACATTTTTCTCAAAAGATGCTCAACCCTGAAGACACCATAGCGCTTGAAAAACAACAGAGTGGTAAGTTTATTTCCCCTACTGCTAAACTTGTCTGCGGCAAGAGCCAGTTATATCAGTTTAGCCGTATAGAGAGCATTGATCGACAACCTAAGTATAAAGAAAGAGGGGCTTTTTTTTGGCAAATTTAAGTGTTCTACAACGTAAATAAAGATCGGATACCCGGCTCTCTTTCTTTTACCTTCTCGGAACTACATAAAAGAGAATTTAATTTTTGAGAGGAGTGTAGAAAATTGCACGAATAGAATAGGCTTAGCAGCCGACAGCTGTGCTTATAGTTAGGAAGGCTTCCTAAAAGAATTGAGGTGTAAGATTATACTATTTTGTTATTGTTACTGAACACTGTATAAATTGCACCCCAGGAAAAAAGCTTTTAAAATTAATGACATAAGACTTACACGTTACGGAAAGATTTTAAGCAGAGTTTGATATAGGCAGGCTACGAAACCTGACTTATGACATTTTCCCTACTACTTACAAAATATAAAGGTTTTCTAGCTATTTGATCAGTGAGTAGTTAATGAGTAACATTTTTTAAATACAGTACAGTGCTCACTGCTGTAATTTTTGAGTAGCCTGTACCAAAAACAGGAAGCATGTGGTCTAGGATTTAGTAAGGACCAGAGAGTTTCACCCTCGCATAGTTCGCAAATAAGAATTGTTGATCCATGTTTGTTCTATTACTGTATAGTATACAGTAAAACCTTGATTGGAAAAGGTGAAGAGGATACACAACACGATGATGCAGTACGAGCAGTACGCCAGCTTTTGGCGCATGTTCCAAACAGTCTCATTTATTTCGATTATAAAAAAGATATGCCCGCCACCAAAGAATTTCTCGGCGTCGTGCTGTTTGCTGATATATCAGGTAAACGAATCTTGTGGTTAAAACTCTCGGCACGTAACCTGCTGGTCGGGGTTCGAGTCCGTCACAAGTCACAATGACCAGGACAACGCAGGGGATGCTTACTCAAGGGCCTGCACCTGATCCCAAGCATGAGTGAATTTCATCAATCCTCATGTTTCCACATTCATATAAGTGAAAGGCCATGACAATGATTTGTGTTTGGTTTCTGCCATGGTGTTTTCAGCAAGGTTATCAGCTGTCATTGAATACAATTTTCCTATCTATAAGACTTTTTTCCAGATCTCATTGTTAAAATTATCATAGCAGGTTCCGTTGTACGAGTTTCGTACGTATGAGCTACTTACTACTAAATAAGCTTTCCTATGTAAATATTCGTCGACCAATTGGTTTTTGTCGCAATATGTTGATCTTCATTACTGTATATGGAACGCCATAGCTGCCAAGAGTAGAATAAAAACCTATTCTCGTAGATGATAAAGGTGAATTCGTACGTGATAAAAGTACATTCGTACGTGATAAAAGTACATTCGTACGTGGTAGAAGTACATTCGTACGTGTGATAAAAGTATATTTATTCCATTTTTGGAAGCTACGGCGCTCCATAACTGTATCTTAAAATGACTCTTTATTTATTTGGTTGACACAGGTTTCACAAAGCTAACTGAATGTTACAGTACCATGGAAACTTCGGATGGGACGAGTGGTACTGATAAATTATCGGCAACTTTAAATGCTTACATTGGTAAAATTGTCGACGGTATGAGTTTCTTCAATTTTCTGTCTTGGCATGTCTGTAAATTATTGTTATGATGGAATGTTTGCCTTCCTTATCGTCTGTCTAGTTTGTTTGAGTTATTAGATGGATGTTTATTATAGCCTGGATACCACACTCTTACATGATTATTTATAAATAATTTTATTTCGAAATACATCATATATAAATTTTGATGACACATAATTTATAGCCTGTACCAAAAAGTCGTGCGGCACGTTCTTAATCAGAGTTTGGTACAGGCTACACAATTTATAGAGAATAAGAAAATAGAAAGCGATTTATACCAAGCTATGAAAAAGTTGTTTTTCTAAGAATTCCAAATTTAGCGGTATTTTTTTATTTTTTTATAGAAATCATTCAAAGGGATGGTGACATATTAAAATTTGCAGGTTAGTATGAAGATTTAACAGTTTGAGACCTTTCTTTCATAGAAAAGTCTCTTAAATCTGTTTGGGAAATCAAGACAACTTTATTATCAAATGACTCGTTCTTTCAAAGCACGTTTAAAAGAGTTCAGATACCGGTGGTCTCAAACCGACTTATAAACCCCTCTTTAAGGAAAAATAGACTATCTTGCTATAGCCGGTTTAACGACGGATAACGGTCGGCGGATCTGTAAAAAAGTCTAAAAAAATCGTACGGGAATGTGAATCCCGTATAAAGTATTTTTTTCATTAATTTTTAAGGAGATGCAATTCTGGCCACCTGGAAGTGTAGTGACATCGGACACAACGCCAAGGCGCTTCTCAACAAAGTCATCAATTGCTCTATTGACATCCAAAAGAAATGCGACAATTTCAAGACTGAAGTTGGCATTGTGTTGTGTGTCAAACTGGCCATTGCTGTTGGTCCCATGTGCCTGACCTACGTGGGGCTACCCACTGACAAACAATTTGATCTGTCCGGATCGGCGGTTGACGATGTCGGACATACCGAGAAACAGGCTACTCCGGGAGCAGTCATCCTGTCCCAATTGGCCTGGGCGAATTGCGATCAAAGTCTTTTCTCGGTCAAATCTTTAGAAGATGGTAAATTTTATAAAGTACGCGACTATAAATATTATTGAAAACGTCAGTCAGTCATGTATGAAAAGAGCTGATAGACTCATCCCGAAATACCGCTTTATGTAGTAGAAACAATTTAAATTTTGTTTTCATGTAATTACATGATCGAATAAACTGAATCTTTGGAAATTCTTTTTACCTCGATTTTTATCTTTTGAATTTGAGATGACCAGATGATTTAGATTACTCATTAGATTACTCAGCCCGACCTAAAAAACTAAGCGCAACATAATTTATTTAGATTATCGGACATTCTCAGCTAGGACCAAATAATTCGGACAGCAACGTCCAAACCAACACCAAGAACGCACCAGCTTTATTTCAACAACTACAAAAGAGTGTGACGTCACCACTCGATCATTTGATAGACCAAGTGGCCGACTACCAACAAGACATGCCCAAGGCTCTGCTTCTCGACGAAGACGAAAAGGTAACTGCCGGCAGATATTTGACACAGACTGTCATGGCGGCTGGTAATCATCAAGTCAAAGAAAAGAAAAAGGACAAATTTGGTGAGCAAACTCTGTTTCTCGTACTTGCGGTGTCGAGCTATGAGTGAGTAGTTAAGACGCTAGTGAATTCCCCCTCCCTAGGCTTTCATAACCCCTCTCATTACTTTCACAGGTTCTGCGTTGTAGGTGTTTCGCAACGTAGGACCCTCATTGATAAAAGTCTTACTGGAGTACTGAAGGCTATCTTTGGGTAAGCACGCGTCATCAGCAACAGCTTGATGGAAACACAAATTTGTCTATCTGGCCGCTTTGAATTTTACGAAGCATTCTGAGCTACCGAGTAACAATCGTCCTAAAACGAGGCCCCAATGATACGAGACAAATAATATATATTGTTCAATAATACGCTCTTCCATAAGAACTGAGCACTCTGGTAGTTGTTTGGTGTACTACTTAGCACAATCCATAGGTCGCGTTGGTTGAGCACTCTATACTACAATGTGTCTCGGTGGCGTAGTGGTTAGCCGGTTCAGCTCGACACCCTAGAGATCCAAGTTCGAATCCTACCCAAAAACAGAGTCTTATACAAAGGTGTTTCTATCGCAAGGTCTGCCGAATCAGACTAGTTGTATTTTGTTCAATATAAGGGAAAATTTATCTGTTGGTGTAACTGCAGTATTAGTTTTACAAACAAGAAGCTGCTCATTTCACAATCAATTCATCACAATATACTCTCAGCCGACCGTTTTCATGTTCCTTTTTCAATCTAAATGTATGTATAGATAGAAAGACGATGACATCAAATCTAACACCCAGTGAAATTGAGAATCTACGAGCATATGTGGCCAAACCAGTGCTGGATAAGGTAGGAGAATTGATTTGTTTATGCATTTATTATGTGTGTGTCTGTATATAACAGGTGCGCAACTATAAAATAGTGCTGCATTATTTTTAGTCAACCATGTTGGAACCACAGGGGTTTAAAAATTAAAATGACTACTTTGAACAATAGAAATAAAAGTAGCATTTTACCGAGACACCCTGTAGGTACACCCTAAGCCTAAACAAAGATCACAAAGTACAGTACGTCTTGTTTCATAGTTTTAAACTCCGACTTCGTATCCATAAAATTCGCGTTTTAATTCATGTTCAGTCATTCTTTTATGGGAAAGTTTGTTAAACGTGTTTGTAAAATCGAGAAAAGTTCCATCAAATGCCTCGTTCTTCCAGTCTATTTTATGAGGTTTTGATAAGTGAACATGAATTGAAACTTAGACACCTTCCATCATAGCCTATTGTTTCTCTTCTTACATTAGTTGGATAATGGCCAAGAGATGGAATGGTTATCAGAAATGCGTCAAGTATCTGTCCTGTTTATCAACATGCAACTGCCGGATCTGGCAAGTGAAGCTAGCGAGGCTTTACAAAAAGCTTTTGAAGTTGTCGAGGAATCTTGTACCAAGTATAAAGGTATAGAGTGTCCATGAGGGATTCAAACCCTTTGCAAGATTGATTGAAAAACCCTGTTTATATGTGTCTGGCAATAAAAAAAACTGTTGCTCTTTCATTGCGCCGATTTTTCAACTCCTAATAAAGATGTACGCAGAATATAGTCATACTAGCAGCTCGCGCTGGTCATTCGGACGCGCGCTCTTCGGGCTTGCCTTTCCAAAAAAACAAATTTTGAACATGGCCTTTTGAGAATATTTTGAGAAGAAAAAATATATTAAAATATTTTTTTTACATGAATTTACATCATTTTTTTAAACGATTTCTCCAACAGCTCGTCGACTACAAAGAGACAAAATACCGCTTTGTTAATATAGACTAGTCAAGCCACAAAAAGTCCAATATACGCCGCTGTAAACTGCGTTCCGCACGGCGTCAAATTTCAGTAACTTTCAACAAAGATGATGCAAGGAGAGGATAGCGTCGAAGAGCCTTGGTTACACTTTGTTCTCCGTAATTGCGGTCTCGTTTCGAGTTAGTAACAATAGGAGTAAAGC
>JAYRBV010101553.1:0-14878 GCA_036023255.1 Mitrocomella polydiademata | reverse complement strand
TTTACAATCTTTTACAATTTTTTGTCATGTTTGGAAAGAAATGATGACGTCATCAAAAATTAGAGCATTTAATCAAAATATAAATTATCAAGAAATGTTTAGTACATAATAGGGTACTATCATGTCAAATTCCATGCAGTTTGCATTAGCGGTTCTGGAATTATTCAAAGTCAAAAAAGACCTATTTTTGTAAGAATTTACCTCGGTAGAATAAAAAATGACGTCATCAAAAAATGGCTGACGTCAGAAAAAAAAATTTATTGTGGAAATGTTTATCATATGATAGGGTGTTTGTATGCAAATTTTCATGTTTATAGCATAAGTATTTCTCGAGATCTTAGAGGGGGGCCGAATCGGCCCCCCAGCATAATCAACCCCCCAAAAGCCCGGCATGAATAGGGTTAAGCATGTGGCAATTTTTTTGAAAACTTTTGTTTCGTCTTTCAGGAAGGTTTGTATCTCCGTTGTTGTCTTTTCGCGTTGTTGTTTACACATATGCCGTTTCGCGGTGTCAACTGCGCATGCGTTCCGTTCGTTTTGAGCAAATTCGACTGGATGTAGTGCGTACTGCAAGCAGGGTGCCAAAAAATATCACCTTTGCCGATTAATTATATCTTTCCAGAATGACGGGTTTTGCATTGCGGAAAAAAACTGTGAGGGGTGTAAAAGTAATGGTTGTACATTTTTATGATGGAAAAAAGAATTTTTGTAAAGAATTAATGAAAAAAGATGACATTTTTTGGAGGCTGAAAAGTTTCTTAATTTTCCTAATTTATTCATTTTTAATGTTTATTAACTTGGGCCCTTGTATTGAACATATGTATTTATTCTGGTCTGTATTTTATTGCCCTGTGCCCTACACCCTGTGACCTGTGCCCTGTGACCTGCGTTTTGAAGTAGCCGGTACTTTTTGAGTCCATAACATAATATTTCTTGCAATCAATTTTTGAACAGTCTATTATCTAGGGTTTGTCCTGCAATATATATACTGTGCAATCATATTTAAAAAAGCTGCCTGCTTTTAATAGGACAAGATAAAAAAATGAGTTCTTGAGACTAAAAAGGTTTGATAAATTTTATTTGAATGTGTCTAGTTTTTTCTTTAGTATACTGTATATAAATATCAAGAGATGGCAGAAAAGCTGCAAAATGCTTTAAATGATTTAGTCAACCAAGGGCGGTCACAAAAAGATGCAATTGACAAATATCGCACTCATTTGAGTGAGATTATGTCTTATGAAAATCCACAATTAACTGAATTACTAAAGATTTTTCTGTCAGTTGGTAAGTACAAGGGTCAAAATAGTCAAAACAGCCAACTAGTTCTGGCTGGATAACTTATTAAACCTTATTTCTATCCCTGAAGTATGTTTATATGTCCCTCCTATAACTATTTTTTTTATATTTATATATACAGGAAGGCTTAAAATAAGAATTTAAAAAAGTCCTGTGTCAAAAAATTACTGCAAGCAAAAATTTATTGGCATCTTTGAGAGAGGTCTCTAGCCATCACACAAACCTCTGAAAAAATAGATTAATTAAATGCAATGTTGAACATTTGAACAGTCAAAACAAGGTGGTCATTGACCGATTATTGCCCCTTATTTCAAGCTTTGTTACACATCTTGTCGATGAAGAAAACACCAGGGGGTGTGCGATAAACTGCACATCAAAATTGATAATAAAGTATTCTAGGCGTGCAATTCAAGGCCATTTGATGTAAATAGTCGATCTCAGGTGTGTGATTGAACAACTAAAATGCACATGTAAATCTCTTTCAGGCAAGTGTAGGGACATCGAATGACAATCGAAGGACAAGACTGGTTACACGTTTTTTTATTAATGAGTTAATAGGTGCTTCTACTTTTATAAATATGTTTTCTAGCTTTGCAGGAGAATGTGAGCGTTGTTGTTTCCAGACAGTTGGTCTCTGATGTTGCAGCAGCTTTGAAAACACTGGATGCTGTCACTTCAAAAGAAATTGCAACTTTTACCCTCAATAATTTGCAAACCAGAGCGATTTCATTCGAAGAACAGGTAAGAAATTGCAAACCTTTAATCTCAATAATTTTCAAACCAGAGTGATTTTATTTAAATACTTTACTTTTAGGTTAAAATTATGTTTCCAACATACTTAAAGTATACTAACCTTGCTCATCTATATTATATTAGTCCTAATACTTTAGGGTAATCTGATATCTTGCCTCTCCAATATACTCTGATAAAATTTCTCAACACAAAAGCTTTTTTACAACTAATTTCAAAATAGTGGAAATAACTTGACAATGAGAAAACTGATAAATGGCATGCATTCAGGCATCGTTACAGTAATAACATATTTTGTACATGCTTTATTTATTTTAATATATATAAACTTGTTCATAATTATTTCAAAATTACTCAACATTTCAGATTTATTTTGTTCTTTATTATATATAAAGCTTTATTTCTATTTTTTTGTACCAGCAAAATTTTATTTTATTTATAATGTATCTTGGTATGATGGTGTAAATGAGTTTCATTTCCAGAAAAAATATACAGTTTTTTTTAATTTTTGGCTTTAGGCGGTGACCATTCGTCAACATCTTGCAAATGTTCTACAAGAAGAAGGCGATTGGAAGAGATCCGCAGAAACTTTGGTTGGAATCCCTCTGGAAACTGGACAAAAGTAAGTGTCTCGGTTGAATAAATCTAAACAATGAAATGTGACCAGATGAGTGGGATACTCTGTGTATTCTTGAATATTCCAATATAACTGGAAATTTGAAAAATAAGAATGATATCTTACATGGATTTAATCTTGCATGGAGAAATTTTCACGAATGTCAATTTTTGGATGTTTTGCGAATAGTTAATTTCGCGGAACGTCAAATTTTAGATTTTTTTCCTGGATTTAATTTGGTGAATAGATATACTGTATATACTTTTTTAAGTAACAACATAAAATAGAGTTTCACACTAAATACCTTGGGAAGAAATTTTGGCGGAAAGAAAATTTGGCAAAAATCCGCCTAATTAAATTCCCACCAAAATTAGTTTTTTTCGCCATCCGTCAAATTAAATTCCCACCAAATCCGCCAAAATTCTTTTCCCGCAAAATTTTATTTCCTTTAATTCTGAAATAGATTAATGATACCTTACGTGGATTAAATTTTTAAAATACAGTGCTTTTTACTGAAATTTTTTCTAACATTTCATCCAAAATTAATAAGGAGGAGTGTTTTGCAATATTAGGTGCCATAACAAAATTAATACGTTCCTCCACATTAAAGTTTCATTAAATTTTGCAAGTTGGACACAATTTTCTTCTAGATTACTCTCTGCGCAATTCATATACAGTACCAATCTTTTTACACCGGATTCGCTATTAAAATCCACAATATATATACAAATCTTTTTAAACTGGAAATTTATTTGAAGATAGCTCAACCGTATTTTTATTTCTCTCTCCCCTTTCACCTCTCTGCTCTCCCTTAGGCAATATACAAATCTCTTTAAGCTGGAAATCTATTTGAAGATAGCTCAGTTGTATTTGGAAGATGATGATCCTGTCCAGGCAGATATTTACATAAACAGAGCATCACTTCTACAGAAATCTGATGAAACTACTGATGCCCTGACAATAACATATAAGGTAAAATATTAAAATACGTGTGTAAAAAAACACCCGCAAAACTTTTGGTGCAGTACTTGCCTCATTCTCGATTTTATTTTTTTTTTCATTTTGTAGCCAAAGGCCGAACTTAAATTTTGATATATATATATATTTTTATAAACTGTTTCATTTTTAGCGATTGTTAAAAGATGGTCATACATTCTTAAAATGATATAATTTGAATTTGAGGCAAACTTGGCGTTTAAAATTACGCAGTTTTTTATTCAACTGTTACTATTAATACAGAACGTAATGTATTAGGTGATTAATGTGCGGAGCATAGGAATTGAAGGCTCTCAGGTTCAACCCGGCTGCGAGGCTTTCGGTGATGAAAATTGCTAATCAGTGCTAATTCCTTAAGGCTCCTTTGTAAGTATTTCGCAAGGGTGCAGGACTCTCATTGATAGCAGTTCACTGGAACTAAAGAAGCTATCCTCCTGGGTAAATATGTATATATGTAATAAATAATAAGTAAATTTTCAAAATTTCAGATATGACGATAATTTGCTCAATTGATTGGTTGGTTTAAATTCTTTTTTGCTATAATAGGAATCTCGGATGAATTGTACTTTCCTGGCTGTTTGATTGTTTATATTATTATTATTTGAACTTATTTACACAATGATAGCCTTTTCAGTTCTAGTGAACTGCTATCAATGAGGGTCCTGCCTTCCTTGCCAAATACCTAAAAATACCTACTTATGGAATTAGCCGTGATTAGCAATTTACACCACCGAAAGCCTCGCAGCAGGGTTGAACCTCAGACCTTTTCACCCTAACCTCAGCGCCTTAACTGCACTCGGCCACGGATCCACTGTTTACATGTTACACAAATTTGATACGTTGTTACAACAGATTTAGCATACAATCAACTCTCTATGAGAGCTTTCGTATACGTAGGTCTGTTACGCCCGTGTATTGGATTATCGTCGCAAATTTATCGAAGCTGCTCAACGTTACAACGAGTTATCTTACAACACACTAATTGCTGAACATGAACGGATGAATTCACTCAAGCATGCCCTTATTTGCACTATTCTCGCTTCTGCTGGTATGTGTATATCCATACTATTCACGTGTAGTACAGTGTTGTTTTGGAGGTTGTCTAAGTTTCAATTCATGTTCACTTGTCAAAACCTCATAAAAATAGACTGAAAGAACGAGGCATTTGATGAAATTTGCCTCGATTTTACATACACGTTTAAGAGGCTTTTCCAACTGAACATGAATTGAAACGCGAACTATTTTCATATGTGCGACCCATTTTTTCTCTGGAGGGTGAAAACCTTTTGAATTTTCGAGGAAGTTCTAGAACGCGATTTAGTACTAAATGTGTTTTTTTTTTTTATATAATTTTTCAAAGAAGCAGTGTATCTTTTTCTGTGTACAATGAAAAATTATTCTTTTAGTTCTTAAAAAGGAATCTGCAATTATTGTTCTTTTTTTGTAAAACGTTTTTAAAAAGCGAATTTCTTTTATGCACCTTGTATTAGCGCAGGCAAATCCATCGTTTTTGAATGTTTTAAACACAGGCATTTTTCTACCAGGTTTGTAGGTTTCAAGTACGCACTGAACATCTGCTTTTAAAAAGCCCAAACTTAGGACAAACAGCACTATACAGATCATCATTCTAAGCCCGGTTCCATGCTTGCGCGAATGTTTTTTGCTTTATCCTTTTTAGACGGTAGATAGTTTTTTTTACTGCATTCGTGCACCTAAAATTCCGTTTGAGATTTTAATTGAAAACTTTCTTTTGGGATTGTTATTTCTTTAGGTCGACAACGCTCACGCATGTTGGCTACGTTGTTCAAAGACGAGAGATGTCAACAACTGCCGGCTCATGAAATCCTTGAGAAAATGTACTTTACTATTTATTTATTTTTGTCTTTGACGAGAGCAAGCAACTCTTTTTCATGGGCTTGAACCTTGAGCCTTGAGCCTTGGAACCATAACTCTGTCTAGGTTTTATTGACTGCTGCTACTGCTGTCACATAAAGGTGTATTTACCTCTTTTATTTGCTGTCACATAAAGGTGTATTTATCTCACTATATTTAGTCATTTTTTTATATTCTTTTATAACAAGCTAAACATCTTCCTGCTATTTATGTTTGTTGTGTATGGTTGTTTCTTGTTTGGCTTTTTAAAGTATCTTTATAGACCTTTCCCAAAAATACCGATTATATGCAGATCAGATCCCTAAGCTCAATCTTTTCTTTATGTAATTGAGTCTAAGAAGTAAACAAATTTCATCAATTCGTAAAAAAATCACCCTCGACCGTGACACAAATTAAAAAATGTAAATATTTCTTGAATACGAGATTAATATAATACAGGAATAGCTATAATATATAAAACGATATTCCAGGAAGGGTTAATTTCAATAATTATTACCTAGGTACTTGGATCGTATCATCCGTGGACCACAGCTTCAGGAATTCTCCAATATGCTAGCTGCTCATCAAAAGGCCATGACATCTGATGGTGAATCAACTTTTATTCTTGATGATTATCGGGATCAAACCAGTCCAACATTTCATCAACCATCCATCCCATGTGGGATATAATGCCATAAAAACCAGCTTGCACGCTTACTTATTTCACGCGCTTTTGCATCGTCTTTGTACGGTACATAGTTCGACCCCCCTCCCCCCTAATAGTTGGGGGGGGGGCTAACACCAAATTGAGCTCATTTGAACCTGGGGGCAGGGGTAAAATGTAATGGTGCTGAACATGAAAAAGTATGCATGAATCGAGGAAATCTTGTTCAATGGCAAAGTTCTTTCCAGCAGCTGTCCATTTTGATTACGTCATATTCTTTCGTGCTTCATAAATGTAATTCAGGAATTAAATTTAGAAATACTCACAGATCGCCAATTTTCCTTTTCGTAGGCTCAACGATTATGGACCGTGCAGTAGTCGAGCACAACTTGTTGGCCATCAGTAAATTGTACAAAAATATTTCCATTGAACAGCTTGGTATCTTGTTGGAAATTAGTAAAGAAAAGGTTTGGTTGTTTTAACTTTTTAGTTTTAGTTTTATACTGCATAAAAAACCCAATGTTCCTAAAAGTGTTGCTTTACGGACGGTTGTATTCTTGTACATAGGAAGGAGACGGTGTATTGTCTCAATAAAACAACACAGATATTTAAGCAGTGCGATAGCATTTGCGTAAGTTTCTCATGTTACTTTTAGAATATATTTTGGAAGGGTAGGTAGGGTCCGACTGTCGGACGCTGTTAGGGTCTAGCTTGGCATTTCACTACATTACGAATTGTTCATTACTTTTGTTCTGCGTTTCACAGGCTGAGAAAATTGTATCTCAAATGATCTCTCATAACACCATCAAGGGATTTATCGACCAAGTTGAAGGATTCGTTCACTTTGAAGGTAAAATTATTACTTTAAGGGGATTAACTTTCGCGAGGATTAAATTTTGCGGATTTTGGCCTTATCCGCGAAAATCCGCGAAATTTTATCCCGCGAAATGAAGTTTTGTCTTCGTTTTCCTAAAAATGCCATCAAATTAAGAATTTTGGTTGAAAAACTTCTCAATCCGCGAAATTAAATCCCCTTAAAGTTTCAACCAGAAAGCTTCCACTTGCAAGGCGGCAGCAGCCTTACGAGAGCTACTCGGCAACGATAGTTCCGTGCCCATTGACACCAGTTTCTCAAAAAAGATTTTACAGCGTGGTTCAGAAAAATTGCACTATTTTAAATTTTATACAAAAGTCGTAAAACACTGAAAAGTTTTATTGACTCTTCTTTTGAAATACCATATTTAGAACAGTATTTTTTGTGAACCAGACTGTATGTAGAGGAGCGTGTGTTTTTCTTGCTCTTTTACGAGAGAACACTCGTCCGATAATAAATTTCGAGATGAAAACTTAGAATGTGAAAGAAAACTAATTTGGAGGATTATATTTAGTTCTTAAAATTAATATACTTTTTATTTTTCTTCAGCTCAAGAGGTTCTGGAAACATTTGACAAACAGATCCAAGGTGTTTGCCTGCATGTAAATGACGTCATGGATAAAATCCAAGAACACGTTCCCGATTGGCAATTCAACGTGGCCGATAAATCAGTTGTCATGGACACAAGTTGATGGATTTAATAATGGCGGTGATAGAGTTTAGTTTACCATGTTTGAGGATTTCACACGTGGATGGTGGTTTTTTAGAGAACGGTTTTGAATTTAATTTGAACTGTCAGCGGAAATGAACGTTCTTTAAAAGTGTACTTCTATGGCGTCCGGTGGAAGCGTTCCACTTACTTACATAGCGTATGTTTGAACCAGATGGAATTGCGAGGAAAGGTACTTGGGTGCGATGCGAGTCACCAAACGAATCAAAATAAAACATGTTCAAATTTGTCAGTACCTTCTACACCTCAATTTTTGTTATCCATGCAACTTTTGTTGTAAGTGATTAGCCTGTTATCCATGCAACTTTTCACATTCCTTTCTAAGGAGAAAAGCAGTGAGTAATTTCTTAAGCAGATACATCAAAGCTTAATAATTGTATGCTCTGTTTTTCTCGTCAGTCTCTCTTTCTTTTCAATCAATACCAAGAAAGTAATTAAGGGAGAGAGAGCCAGGTTATCCCATACAACCGAGAGTCCTGACATTATTTTAAAAAGCCTATTGTCTCGAAGGTGAACGTAGAAGCGATACGTGCATGTTTTTCAAGATTTTTTTTGGTTTCTTTGAAGCGGGCGGCTCTTGTAGTAATCTATATTTTTGATAAAAAATAAAATATTCTCAAGGCTTCTTCCAAATATTAGCAAATAAAAGACAAGAGAAAATATCTGAATATATGCAAAGTGTTTATAAATAGAGTTTTCGTTGTGTGAATAATTTATGCCGTTACTTCGACAATTGAGTTAGTGGTGAGACTTCAAAACAATAAAAAGCTGAAAGCGTTTTTTTTTTTAAATGAAGAATCAATGAAGACTTGTTGGGAAGTGGAGGACTTTTTTTATCATTTTTCTGTTATGATTTATTTTGACGTTTGGAATTCTCCCATATTCTTATGTAACCATTTTGTATCACAGGTTTATAAAATCGGTTGAAAAACCCGTTGATAATAAGAAAAGATCAGGATGTGCAGAATATCTTTTTTTTTTTTTTTTTACGAAAATTTACGAATAATATTGTGGAAGCAAACCATTGGGACAATATACACCGACCCGGGGTTTCTTTCTTTTTATACAGCCAGAACGAATTTGTTATAAATCAAATGAACTAAACTAATCTTAACTAAATCAGATGGGTTGTATATTTCTATGGACCGAGTTTTACAGCCTTTTTGCACCATGTTCTAAATTTATTTTTATTTTTGTGCTACACGATGAGAGAACTAGCTAGATATATCACCAGTGGATTCACCACATGCAATTTTAGTGTTTTTAAGGCGTTTTAACAGGAGAATGTTCATATGACAAAATATGAACACCAATGTTTTCCCGTAGTAAATCCTCTTAAAAAACATTTGAAGAACGAAGCAGAGACAAAAATGTGCCTCGATTATTCCCGACAAAAATAAGAGACTTTCGTACAAAAGAACGATACAAATATAATGTGTTTACATTCTATCAGATGAAAATTCTCTGTAAATAACGCCTTAAAAGCACTAATATTTCTTCATTCAATGCGACAAAAGAGCCAGACAAGAACTTCGTTTCAAAAAATCTAACCTTTCTTGAATATATATATTTTTTGGTGGGCGGGTGGGGGGGAGCAGTGCGGCTCACAATAAAGTTAGCGATGCCGTTGTTTTTCTATTGTGGATACAAATAATTTCTTCATTTTTGCATCAGCTTTTTGAAGAATTTGCTCGCCAACTTGTTTAACTTTATTACGCGATGAGATATTTGTGAAGTTTGGAAAATGTTGTTCGAGACGCACAGTATTCATGGTTTATTGATATAACGCAGTTCGGTTATAATAAAGGGAGCTGAATTGCACAGTTATCACGTTGGGACAAGCTGCTTGTCTTGATATTTATTTTCCTTTAAACTTGGTTTTCGGGGAGGAATGAGGATATAGTTTTCAGGGAGGACTGCGAGCGTTAACTGTAGGATTGAATTGATATCAAAAGTCTATCGAATTTTCTCAATGGAAAACCCTTAGATTCTTAAAAGGTGCGGACGTTTCTTATAACAATAAATTTGTTCGTTGCCTCCAAAAAAAATAATGTATAAATAAAATTATAAGGAGGAAGGGGGAGTGGAGAGGAGACTTGTGATGATAAGAGGGGGTATAAAAATACGTGAAAATTTATAGTATTATAATTATTATTGAAATGAACATAAATTTTTTTGATTCCTGCCAAATATGCAATTTGTAAAAAAAATTGTTCACCACTTGTGGAATGGCTGTAGTCTTTCTCCAACCGTAAAATTGGCTTCTAGAAATAACCGAAAGGTCGTCTTTTTTAGGTTAGTTAGGCTAACCACATGTAATATAAATATACTCCTCTATACTACCAGTTCATTACATTTGGACACTTTTTTTATTGGAAATTATGGAGATAAGAAAACAAAGAGGTTTCTGATCCCTTGCCTTAGCACAAACAAGAACAATTAAAGATCTGTTGGAATTTTTTGTTTTGATGAGTAATTTTGAAATTATATAGAACATGTCCTCTTAACTTTCAAACTTCTTTTTTTTTTGTTAACAGTTAAAAAAATTTACAAATATTTCCATTTGTCCAGCTCTACTACTCTAAGGTGTAATTATGAAACATTTTTGAATTTTTGAAGACGTGATGTGTATTTAATTGTTATGTACCGCCCCTCCCCGCCCTCTAGTCTCAATCAAGATGGATGTCATTAAAGGTTTTGTTGTTTATTAGAGCTATTACTAGTATATTACTTCACTGAAATCTTTAGGTTAATAGGGGCATAACAAGGTTTAAATATTCTATAATATAATAAGTGTTTAGGCTGTAGAATGAGCAGCTTTATTTCAAATAAATGAAATGTGCGATGCAATCTAAATTGATGAATAGAATTGACAATCAATTAGATTGCATCGCGCATTTCAAGCTTTACATCAATTTTCTTTTGGAGTCGGTGCCCCTTTTACAATTCCTATTTTTATATTATTTATTTCAAAAGAGTATCCATGGCGACAATCGATACAGATTATCTTTTTTCGCTTCTAATGAAACGCCCCCGTAATCGATTATGAATAGCAATTTTTTCTGAATATACGTAAAAATCGCTTCTGTATTTATGAGAAGAGATAAGAAAAGTGTGTTTTCAATTAATAAAGAATTAAAAAATTGATATCTTTTTCCTCGAATTCAATTGAGATCTGATAAATTTTTTTTTGAAACCGCTGAACGCGAGGCAACAAGGGGTACATATTAAATCTTTACATTGATCACAGTTGTGCGCAGTGAGTAGCCCTTATTTGCTATGGGATGTCTATTAAACGTCATTTGGATGTTCGAGATCTGTAACAGTTATTTTTCTATTAATCATCTGTTATTATTAAAAGAAGTGTTTGCGACAGCGTTTTTTAATAAACAGATAGTAGTTTGTTGTTTTTGATTGATACGGCGCGCTATATCTTTGGTGCCACATCAATAGAAAACACTCCTCCGTCTTAGCATTTTGATGGATTGAAATAGATCGGATTACAACTATGACATGATTGCATATTTGTATAGGTTTGAAAGAGGGAAACTCATAATTGACATTTCTTTCATTAAAAATACTGTTTCTAATAAAAGCAGTATTTTAGTAGCTGAGAGAGTTTCTTTTTTTAGAGCCTTTTTATTATGTTGTGATTTTTCTGATTATGTAACGGCAGGTATTTTTATCTTTTATTGTAGGAACAGAAAGAATAATGTTATAAGAAGAAAAACTAACACTACTGGCGCTTCTCCATTTACGATGGAGCTTCGACAATAAAGTTTAGCAAGATCAGATTTTACGAGGGAGGTGAAATGATTCGTAAACACGACGATGACCGTAGTAACGGCCCGCGTAATTTCCGAGACTCTTACGTCCTATCTAGGTCCCTGGGGAACGGGAATTTCTCGGTCGTCCGTAAATGCAGGCACAAATTTTCGCGCACGATGTACGCGGCCAAGATCGTAAAACTTCCGTCGAATGACGAAAACGGAGACTACGAGGATATCTTGGATATGATACGAAGCGAAGTTGGGATCATGCGCAAGTTAAAACACGGCAACCTTCTCCAGTTTGTGGATGTGTTTTATTCGAAAGATCAAGTCACCATCCTGACAGAACTTACTGAGGTAATGGATACCAAATTTCTTACCTTTTTTTAATGTTTTTAAAAACCTCAGTGTGTGCTACACTCAGGCTGCTACAGCGTGGTTCACAAAAAATGCTGTTCCAAATATGGTGTTATAAAAGGTAAATCGTTAAGAACTGTTTTTGGTGTTTTATGGCTTCTTTTTTAAACGCATACAAAATACAGTATTTATTCTGAACCACACTGCACCATGGTCAGCTCAGCGCAGCGAATTTAAAACAACAACATACTATGTAGAACACATCAGATGAAGTGTCTTTTTAATGGCTGTGATTTCCTTTTAATTGTTAATCACCCTTCTCAGCAGATGCGTTACTTTGTCTAAATGCGCCACTGAATGGTGACTGTCATGAAATGTGGAATACTGCTTTCTTGGGCGCGGACTTATATATTATGTCCTCTGATATACAAAAGCGATAGTACGGTGATAAGTATCGGTTGTTCTAGTTTCCAGGATTACTCAGGGGTGGGTATGGATTACTAATCCAGGCTCGTTGCACTAAACTACCATTTTTGTGCCATGGGCTTAAATCGCACTCGATTAGATGAATAATCGACAGTGTTACGATCTTTATTTCAAACGTTTTTACAGTAGAACCACTAATCCCTAAAGCGAATACTTACATCTAAGAGCACCTATGGTAAAAGACCCTACAAACAACACGATGTAGACTAATAAATAACTGATAAAAAGAGCCATATGATGTATTTTATTTTAAAAACAATGCCGTATTTATAAATCACAAATAAATTATGGTGACAGTTATTTTCATATTCGACATTGATATAAGAAGCTGAAAACATGCCAAAGGGGGGGGGACTGGCGCCATCTACAATTTTTTTCCGGGGGAAAATTAAGTAAATGCTTTATAGCCATATGAAAGTGAAACGAAAATATTTTATAAATTTTGCTATAGTTCAGTTATACACAACGTAGCAGTCTACTCGTAGAGTATGAAAATTAGACTAACAGTACTAACTGATTTTGGCTGAGAAAGATAAGGTACCCCTATCCGACAGTTAGTACTAAATGTACTAACTGTTTTTAGGTGAGAAAAATAGGTACTGGAGGTACATTACCATTGTATCATACCAACCGCGTGACATCCCCCCCCCCCCTGTGCTTCGTTACGTCGAAGTCAATGTTATACGACGATACTAGGCGACACAATGAATGACCATGTAAACACAAATATTTGGTTTACCAATATTTCCTGCATATTACTGTCTCGTGTAAAGAGTTTGAATATAGAATGTTTAGACCGCATGCTTCTTTAGTTGTCTCGTGTAAAGAGTTTGAATATAGAATGTTTAGACCGCATGCTTTGATGGGTTATGACAGTCACGGCATGATCCAATCATTGATGCTGACAGTTGAAATGTATAGAATGTGACAAGTTTCGTTTTCCAACCTTGGAGTTCAGGCCTCCCACACAAATTTTTTGAAAACGTAAAATTTCTCACCCTATTTACTGGTGTCCAGACCAAACAGTTGAGCTACGCGGGGAATATCGAGTGATATCGGTGAAAGTGGGATAAAAACACAGGAACTAGCTTTAGAGCAAAAGTTCAATAAAGTTGTTTATAAGGGACTGGTTCTAGTTCAATAAAGTTGTTTATAAGGGACTGGTTCTAGTCTATCCTGAAAGTATCTTCATGCAATATGTCATATTCCTGATTTTCCTTTTAGCTTGGAGACCTCCACGAGTTCGTACAGAATGCAGACGAGAAGTTACCTGAGAACATGGGGCGTTTTTTCTGCTTACAAATAGCATCGGCGGTCAACTACATGCATTCTTTAAAGATCGCCCACAGAGACTTGAAACCGGAGAACGTGTTAATCTTTAAAGGGAAACTAGAGACGAACTACACGCTGAAATTGTGCGATTTTGGTCTTGCGGAAGAAGTCAGATCGCTGGACGGTCTAACGCGCGTGTGCGGTTCGCCTAGCTTTGTGGCGCCCGAGATACTCGAGTTCAAATCATACGGGCTACCCGTGGACATTTGGTCGATGGGTGTATTATTCTACCTGATTTTGTGTCGCTACGTGCCGTTTGAAGATGTCGACATGAGCAAGAAATTTGAGATGATCATAAATAACAAACTAGACTTCCCCGATAACGATTGGGCGTCGGTATCCAGGGAAGCTAAACAACTCATCACTTTGATGTTAGACAAAAATCCAAAGAAACGGATCAAGGCTAATGGAGTGCTGTATAACAAATGGTTTCGTCAATCGGTGAGTATTTCTTGTTACTCTTACACTTGAACTTTTCCTGATGGGTTGATTTGCTCTCGGTTTCCTGATACAGTTAGCTAGGAAACCTGGCTCTGGCTTTGACTTTTTTACTACGCAAAATATAGAAAGCTGATAGCCAAAAATGTGAACGGGTGCGGAATGGTGCGTAACGAGAGAAAACAAAGCCAGGTTTCCTAGCTATGATACACGTGGTAATTCTTTCACCAAATGATCACAAATTTAATACTCAGTTTAGAACCATAATTTGAGACAATACAGGTAAACTTCACTTTTGACCTATTTGGTTGGATTTTCTTTTTCTTCTGGGAATTACTAAATGCGGGAATTTTAGTAACATCTAAAATAAAAAATATCGATTGAGAATTCAGGAAAGAAGAAAGGACTGTACTATGTTTTTAATTGCGTTGAAACTCAAATAAATTTGGACAAATTTTGGACTGGCCCCATCTGAAATTGATAGACTATAAACGAGTTCTCAAAAAGGCCTATTAAAGAGGGTGAACAAAATCTGAAAGTTAACACGCCCCTCCCTTCCATTGTATCATTAGGGACCTGAGAGTACATAGTCATAAATCATTCTGCTAGTTTCTGATACCCTTAACCCTACTATACCCGGGCTTTTTAGGTTTTTTGTAGCCCCGGGGGGGGGGCTTTTTTTGCCCGCGGCCATATC
>JAYRBV010101331.1:0-14905 GCA_036023255.1 Mitrocomella polydiademata | reverse complement strand
GCTACGAGCGCAATTACACTTCATCCTGAATTGGTGCTGTTTTAAGCCAAAGTAGAGACCCCTCAAAAAAATTTCGCCTGTTTCGAAATCACAAGCCTGTTATATGTATAATTGTATAATATGTATAATTCGTGTTTATTAGCATAAATACACGACAAAAAATTTTTTTTTGTGATATTTGAACCCATTCTTTTAAAAGTTCAATAAATAAACAAAGGTTTGGAGTACCAACATTATTCAAAATTATGTGGAACTCATAAGAATAGTTTAATGATAGTTTATCTATCACACAATCTAAATTTTGTTTAGCAACGTGTTCATAAAATGAAGCATTATAAAGAACAGCACGAGAAACAGGAAAAGGATTTGAAGGATGATTTGGAAAAAGAAAAGAAAAATGTTTCATTATTGGAACAGAAACTCGATGTGATCTACAATTCAACGCAGTCTTTGGAACCCTGGAAAGCCGAAATGAATAAGCACCTAAATGGATTGAAAAGTCTCATGATTGATGTAAGAATACTTATTTCACTAATAATGTAACAGTGTGTACTTGTGTGTAGCTTCCTTTTCTTGATGTACTGTGAAAAAAAATTACATATGCGGTTATTAATAAGTGTTTGTTAATGTTATTAAAAAATTTGCTGGTAAAAGATTTTTCCCTTTTTGAATTACGAGGTCTTGAAATGCCATTTTCGTTTAGGGCTTGAAATTGGCATGAATTTCAAACAGAAATAAATTTACTACTGTATGGATTTTCAGACCACCAAATTTGGGGAATTTTAATTTAAAAATATATCAAATATAAAAGAAATAAGGAAAATAAATTTTTTACTTATTTCCCTGCCTGGTTCTTTTTTCTTCAATTTGCTCTTAAAATGATGTAAGAGCCAATTTCTGCCAGGGCCATAAGTAAAAAATTTTCTTTTACTTATTATTCTCTATCAATGATGCCATCAAGTTGTATTGAAAATTTGCGTACAGATCTATTAAAAGTGCAAAGTTTCAGTTTTTTTTTTTTTGAAATTATTTATATATTTTTTTCTTTTATTTGTTGCTCTTCCCCAGCCAATATTGTCAATTAATCAGGTAGCTAATCTTCTTGTACTTTTTTAACAAAGTTCATCTTTTATATATCATCATCAGGTGTACAAATTTACAAGTTATCTTAAACTGAAATTACTTCTTTTTTGATAAGGAAATTATAAGAAACGTTCTTCAAATGTTAACAACTGCAACATTGAATCGAAACAAAAAACTGTATTGACTTCTTCTTCATATGCTGTGTTACGTAGAAAAATGATCTTTCAGCTATTACCATTTTTCCTAGTCCTGACAGACTAAATTTAACCTTCTTTGCTATAACTTGTACAATTTATTGTCATACATATAATTCATTTTATACAGGTATCAGACAAAGATGGCGAAGAAGAAAATGAAGAGGAAGTTTTAAACAATATTGTTCAAGACTTGACGACTGAAAATGAAGATGGTTATATCATTGTGACAAGTTCTGCTAATCAGAAGGGCATCCGAGTCACATTGGAAAACCTGGGGAAGAAATTAGAGAAACTAGAATCATTAGGGAGTAACCATTCTTTGAAGGTATTTAGAAAATAAACAATCATATCCCTCATGAGGCAAAATGGGGAAGATGGTTTTAGTTGTCTGAAGGAGGAAGAGAAGAGGTGGCTACCTTTTTCCCCGAACGAAAAATGAAACAGTTAATTTTTAAAGTAACTATATACAGTGGATATGACAGAAAAGGGATTCTGGATTGAATTTCAGTTGCTAGGGGAGAAAACCAAAAATATATTTACCAACTATTTTGTTGTTTGTTGTTTTATGTTTTATTGATTGCGGGATTTGCACAATATAGAATGAAAAGCAAAGCTTTTTAATTGCACACTCACTCTGATATTTCAATCTCTTTTAGGCTACTGAGGTTATAAAAAGCATTGAGGCAATTCAGCAGACATGCTCCAAACAAGAAAGTATGGAGCTGGAATCAAAGAAGATAAACCTGGAGGAATATGTGACTTTGAAGACCAATTATGATGCCCTTGTCAGTGAGGTTAGTATGACTTCCACGATTAAAGAGGACAATGCCACGCTGAAAAAAGACAATCAGGAATTGAAAAACAAAATGTCACAGATGAAGCATAAGTTGAATGACCAAGAGAATCGATTGCGTTCATTTGAAAACAAGTCTTTTGAATTGACACCAGAGAAAATGAGATTCGACCAAGAAAAAGAGAATTTAAATGTTCAGTTGAAAAAGTGCCAGGAAGAATTGGCGTTGCAGACTAAAATGGTCCAGCAACTCAAGATTGATTTATCGGAAACTGAAGAATCACTAGAAAAGGCTGATGAAAATGCAAGTGTAATCGAGGACAAAAATATACTTGTGAGTGTGAATTCTTTTGCAATTTTCTGTTGCTGTTGTTTGTTTTTTTGCAAGAGAAGAATTTAAATAGGCTTTAAACATTTTTTCCTCGATTCTCAGTCTACTTACTTGATGCTTCATAAAATGAGTCCCGGAAAAAACTAACTTTTAAATTGAAAGTCGGTTATTTTTTCTTGGGCACACTGGTGAGTAGGAAATGACATGATTTGTGTATGAAGACACAATTGTATGTTTACTACTGTGTTAGTAAACAGTGTAGGGAAGCCTACTTGAATAATGCTTTGTTTTTCTATTGTTCTTAGTTGACCAATGAGCTCATGCATGCCAAGCAGCAAATTGAGAAAATGTGCGGGGAATCAAACGTGGAGAAAGTGCAATCTGAAAACACCGAGTTGAAAACAGAATTACAAAAGCTAAAGGCAGATCAGGAAAAGGTAATGTGTTTGTGTTTCTCTGAATATTAATATCTCTTATTTTTGGCTCTTCCAGTTGATAATTATTGAGGGCAAGAAATCCTTAAAAATATGTTTCAATAAGGAGGTGTTTCAACTGGAAAATCGATCAATTTGGTATCTTTTTCTTAATTATGGCTGTTCTGAAATGAAGTACACCAACCTGATAATGTTCATTTCTACTACAATTTCTACCAACTTCTTGAAACTGATTTCCAGCACCCATGGTTCAGGGGAATTTCCTCGGGAATTCCTGTATCCCTCCTATGTATTTTAAATCGGGGAATTCCCCCATTATATTTAGAAATTGCTTAGTTAATCATAATCAGAAACAGATCAGCATTTATTACCTAAACAAACTGATATTAAGATTCTCTATTGAAATCTCCGAGTGCGTTTTTATGAGAAGTGAGTTTTTGTGACAGCAACAGAACGAAAGGGTTGGTAGAAATGGCATGTTAGAGTTTATTGTCAATCAGCTTGTGTGTGCAGGGTATCTGGAAGTCAATTAGCTATCCTATCAAACAATTTTTAAGATGTATAAGGTGTTTGTTTACTTTACTTTATTACTAGTTAATGACCTATTGTATTGTTTATCCGTAAATGCTTTCCCATAAAGAAGAAAAAGACAATATACATTTACATGCTTTAGAAAATCACACAGCTAGAAGGGTATTTCTTTACCGGATACCCTGATTGTAAGAATCATGAAGCGACGTGTTAGTAAAAATCACTTTCATCCTTATTTTTTTATTTTTTTGTAGAAAAAAAAATTTATTGCATTGTGCAAAAAACGGGAAAATGACGACCACGATAAGAACGAAAGCTTGACGGGCGAGATCAAATACTTAAAGAAAAAGAACGAAGAATTATTAGCAGTCATTGAAAAAGTAGGTAGATACTCTTGATGGCCTATTGACTATATGTACAAGATGATCGAAAATACGTTTAACTCATTTAATATAAAACAGTACATTAAGCGTATAACAAAAATTCCTAAGAGAAATGTGCGGCCGTGAAAGGTAATTTAGCAATATGGACCACTACATACAGAAAACGATTGACGATCAACCAAACGAGTGACAATTGCCCGATCGGTGTGTTTATTAGTTTCCCGGTCAGTAAAACTAAAGCAAAAATCTAAACGAGTAACCCTATACGAAATTGTATGCGCTCGCCAAAAAAAATAAAAAATTAGTGCACGGAATATGTTACCCGATCGGGTGATTTGAATCGAAAAGTTAATTGTTTTGTTTATAGGGGAAAAAGAAGATGCCCTTTTCATTTAGCGTTTTCCGTTTCAGAAATCAATTTTTGAAACACCCTTTCGGGTTATAATAACTCGATTGCGAACAAAAATATCACCCGATCGAGTGATTCTCTCAAATCCTCAGAGTGAACAGTCATAAACCAGAATATATACACAGTAACCTAGTATAAACAAACTTGTTGTTCTCTCTCCTGGTAAATACAAAGCCACCAAACACGTTTTCTAACAAACCCGAAAAGGCTACAATCACCGGATCCATGTAATGTTTAGTGTGAATTTCTTGTGAGATTCTTTTGTATCTTCATTTGAAAATTTTTTAACTTTATTCTCATTAAGCTTTTTTGCAACCACGATTAACAATTTTAACCTTTTGGCAGACCAACATTTTTGTGAAATATCGTGTCCCAACCGGCAAAAGTTAATAAAAAGTCATACAGAATTTCTCTAAAAATAAAGGTATTGGGTTAAGGTAATTTTTCCGAGACATACAGGGTGTATAAAAAAACAACTCAGGATACATCAAATTTAGAATTGCCAAATAGAAGGAGGAGAAAAAGGAGGCATATGCGCATACATTTATAGATAAATTATTCTTACTCTTTATATACTAACATATAGAGATGGCTTCTAACTTTCTTGATACACTTACCGTATGTAATAAAGGTATTTAATATAAAATGTTTGGTTAGGTTCAAGAGAATAACCCGTGTCCACAAGTCGCCGAGGCAGTTGAAGGTATCCAGAATTTGGTGTTGGTGGGTGATTCGGACACTGGCGGTGACAGAATGGCCTCCACCACTAGTCCAACACCCAAACCGAGGCAGGATCTCTTGATCAGCTCTGATGACGATCTGTCAAGTTTTGAAATGCCGTCTATTGATGACAGAGAGGTACAGTACTATGATTTTTTTTTAACTGGTGATTGTTCAAAGATGTTTGATTGGTTTATTAGCGGTCTGTATTTACGGTACATGAACTGCTTAGGGAGGTTTGTGCGAAGAAATATTGCCCTCAAGCCAGAGTACAGGACCTCAGTCTACACGCAGACCTTGCAAGTTCGGTGTGTTCTTCGGCTTCGTGCAATATTTCTACGTACATACCGTCAGAACAGTTATATATTGTTTATTTGCCTCTTCTTATTATTATTTGTTTTAAAAAAAATTTCATGAAACTTTGTTACTCATTTTCTTGACCTCCCAAATAGACTCATAAACTCACAAAATAATTGAACAGGAATAATTTCGCCAGGCAGACTTTATTTTATCTCTGTGTTCTTTGAAGGATTCAACGACAATAGGAGATTCAGTTGACGGTAATGGAAACCAGTCCCGGGTGCAAGAAATTGAACTTTTGAAGAAGACCATTTCAGAGTTAGAGACGAACTTGCAGCTGGCGATTAAGGAGAAGGACAGTTTCTACGAAGAAGCAAGTAAGCTGAGACAAGAGTTAGACTTGGAGAGAGGTGCTGCTATGAAGCGACAGGACGAACTGTTACAAAACAAAGCGTAGGTGTTTTACGTGATTTTCCTTTTTACATGATTTTCTTTTGTACACGATTTTCCTTTTTTTAGACTTTGTCGTTTTTCTTATTGGGTTTCCTTAGTAAATAAAAAAAGTCAGAAGTTTGCGTGTTGGCAGTTCCAAAAACTGGGAATTTCGCGGAATTTATTTTTGTGAATTTCACTTACTGTATATGAATAAATTGAATTTCTTGGATAAATTTTCGCGATTTTTAGCCAAATTCAATAATAATTTCAATATTTAGCGCTTATTCGTGAAAATTTCTTACCGTTAGTTATATTTGTTGTTTTCTTGAAGTGGAAACTAACTATCCGGATGAAAATGGTTGTAGCATCAACTTTCCTACTAGGGTGTTCCAGAAAAAATTATGCGCTTTGCAACGTGGTAAAACAACTTGCTCTATTGTTGATACAATCTATTGTAATTAATAAAAACTGTAATGTTTTCTGGGGCACTCTGTTAGTATGGTGTTACTACAGCTGAACGTGTTCAATTATTTTGTTTTCTTAGTAGCGAGCAAGCTACTGTCGCTTTAGAGGATGAGCTGAAATTGGAGCGACAGAATTCGGACATACTGAAACGGGAGCTTATAGATCTTCAGAACACACTGGAACAAACGCAACGCGCACAGGCTAGTTACCAAGACGAGTACGAGAGGAGCCAACAGAGAATGGATAAGATCAACAAGGACAAGAGTGACATGTACCAGCGTCTCCAAGATACTGTCGCTAAAAATAGTGTAAGTGTAAACCATACACTGAATGCAGAAGTTGTTTTTCTTTATACAGGGTATCGGGATAAAAGTACCCTTTCTAACTGACTTTGTGATTTTTGTCAGAAAGAAAAGTAGAGTAGTAATAGTCAGGGATTTGTTAAAAAAACTTTTACTAATCTCTGAACACACATCATCAGAGTGTATTAGAAAACCCCAGATACTTTGTCCGGATATCCTGTGCTTTAATTCTAACGCCGGTTTTCCACTAGCGATTTTTTTTTTTTAATTGAATCGTATATTTTCGCGGGATTGTGGTGGATTTAGGGAAACTGAAGTTTCATCCTTCGAAGGAGTGGAAACTTAAGGTTAATTTAAAGAAGTTGAAATACGTCTTGAAAATTGAGTATGACTGTGTTCCTTGGTTTACTTGGAATGCTTTCTACACCAGGATAATTAAGTGTAAATTAACTCTTTCAGGAAACCACAGCGCAATATTTCGCAGCAAAAGAGTTGGTAGACAAGATGAGCGCAGATAACAATAATTACAAACATCAAATTCGAAACTACGAGGCAAAGATTCAACAATTACAAGAGGAATTACATGCACATCAAATGCAGGTATAAGGAATAAGCAATGAAAGTTACGACAAGGTGTTTCATATGCTCTCTACACCCAAAATATTGTGTGTTCTACAGTGTGTTCATAAATGATCGCTACCGTTTGTTAGAAAGTGATAAAATAAGAACTTTGCATATGATCGTCATCGTTAGATTTGTCAACAATTATGACTATGCAGGTTAACAGGAGTCTTTCACTCTCTATACAGGGTTTCAACCATTTGTGTACGCACTGTTTTGAATGAGATTATATTGTTAAGTTTGCAGCTCCAATAAGACAATGAGGTTTTGGTAGGATCCAAGAAGTGAAATAATCATTCTTCTTTGAAAGTTACTTACCGCACCCCTCACCCTCCCCCTTTCCCAAAGCGGTTCTTTTTCATTAGCACTTGAACGGATAAGATTTAAAAATTAAAAAAAATATATTTACCACCAAAACAGAAATTTATTTTTCATGATCTTTCTTGATTATATTTATTATTCAAAATATGTTTCATTGATATTTTTCAGTTCACTGTTTTCGAGACAGATTTCAAGGCCGAGCGAGAAGCACGGGAACAACAGAACGCCGAATTTGTACGCGTCAAAGAAGAGGCCGAAGTGCACCGCATGAACCTCGAACGCTTAAGGGAGGAGAATCGGCGGGCGTCCGACAAAAATTTCGAAGGTCTCAAAAATCGTCACCGCCCGCAAGGCAGCCCTGTGCATTCCGCTGGGGGCGGGTATCCCAGTGGGTTCAACAACGCCAACTCTAACTATAGCTATTACCAACACCAAAACCAAGGAAACCAGCAACACGGGGGTTATGCTAACCAAGGTAACCAACAGCATGGCGGCTATGCCAATCAACAACACGGGGGTTATGCCAATCAAGGCAACCAGCAAGGAGGAAATCCACATTATAACCGAAATGATGTTGTTCTGCGACCGTGTCCGAAATGTAACAACATGTTTCCGGACATTGAAACCTTGCAAATTCATTTAATGGACTGTATCGATGATTGAGAAAATACTGCATAGTTCATTCGTTGGAGACGAAGAAACGATATTGAGATTTTTACGTAACTATGACCAACCAATTTTAGCTGTGAGTTTTTGTTATCGATACACCACGCAATTCCCATTATACGAATTCGCGCCTACAACTACCACAATATTGTTTCGAATGATATTAATTGAATACAAGCAAGTTTTGCTAGCATCGCTGGGACTCAAGCCATTCGAGCTGAATGTAAACAAGGTTTTTAATGTCGTTTCTTTTGATACCCAAATGGGTAGTAACCGTTCAGAATACTAAATCCAACAGCTCGGAAAGTTTTTCATCGCAATGCGCTTCGGTAGTTCTGTAGGCGCGAACTCGTATAATGGGAATGGGCAATAATTGCTGGTTGAAAACTCTTGACAAACGCAAGAAAACAACAACAACAGATATTTTGTCTGTAACTGCAAAAATAAAAATTTCCTAATTTTCTCACATAGAGTAGTAAAATATCATGATATTCGATGTGAAGTTCTTATAAGAGAAGGATGCTGATAACAGACAACCTGAATGTTATCCGTTAAAAAAGTAAGCCCTCTGACTTTGTGCGTGCTTGTTGTACGTTCCTTTCTGAAAAGCTATTTCTAATCAAATGAAAGTGGTCCTTAAGTAGCAATGAACATAAATTATTTTTGCCGTGAATTACTTTTCTTTAAAAAAACCACAAAGTTAGCGGGGTATTTTTTTTTTCGTTTACCATTGTATATACCTCAGTTCTGTCAGTTCTTATAATTTCGTCAGTTTTATGATATGTAGGGTCGAATCCCGGGAAAATCTAATGAAATGTCTTTATTTTGTTTTATTTGATAATTTTTTGCATTTATCTTTTTGGGGAAAAATTGAATTGATTTTTCACGTACAGTGCGTCCCAGTAAACTTTGAATCCATTTGGTATCCTCGCAAAAATTACAGTAAACATTATTTAGTGAAAATAAAAATCTTTTGTCGTCTTATTGAAGAAGGCATTCATTCTTAATAGGTATTCTCGAGGAAATTCGTTAAACCTTTCTTTGGGACGCAGTGTATTGTGTGATTTGTATTTTTTGTATTATAAACATATCATATCTTTAAAATAGTCCTTACACATGGAATTTTTGAATTTTATTTCCTTTTTCTTTTAATTCTATTTTTTGCTTGTACATTGTCGTTTTTTCCTTTAGTTTTTGTTTATTTGACTGAAGGAAGGTATTCGTTTGTGGAGGTAATTGTTTATTTTTTCTCATCTTTTGCAGAGTTAATGAAAAAATGTTCCCCTACTATAAAGAATTCTTTGGTTAGGGGAACACTTTTTTCATCGACACTCTGTATTTAACCTGGGTTTCCCAAGCGCGCTTCATAAACATATCTAGCTAGGAAACCTGGCTCTGACTCTTACCCAAAACACCACACAAAATATATAAAGTTGACAACCAAAAAGCCAAATTTTTAGATTTTATATAAGAAGTGCGGAACAGTGCGGAACGGCGTGTAAAGAGAGAATACAAAGCCAGGTTCCCTAGCTAAAACATATTCGAATCGGGATTTACAGATTTGAGTCAGTAGAATACACGGGTTTCTACTTAGTTGTTTGGTATTGCCTGAAAAGAAAAAAGATCCGCAAAACATGTGCAAGTGCATTTGAGCATAGTATTAAGTTCTCTCTGATTAGGGACATTCATAAAGTACGTATGCAGTAAAATTCACTGTATTGTTGTCTTTGACCCCCTCCCTGTACGCACATGTACGCTTTCAGGTAGCGTATGTACGCTTTCAGGTAGCGTATGTACGTTATGGTTGCCTCCACTGTTCTTTGTTCCAGACTTTATATTACAGGTCATCTATTGTGCGTCGTTATTAAGTGTTGCGTCATGTGAGACATGCAGGAATGCCAGTGTAGCTAAATCCAACGCACTCCTTCATTGATTGTTGTGTTCCACGTACAGCGTGAGAGACTTATTTGTGCACAAAATATAACGTGCACACTTTAGAAGCCACACGCTGTATACGATTGTGGAGATACTCAAAAATAGACTAGTAAAGCTAACCTAGTAAAATGCTAAAAATTTAACAGTGGCTCATTTTCTAATAATCAACTCGTCGTAATTCAACACTGTTTACTCTGATGAAAGATTACGCGGGCAGGCTTTTATTTATAATGAACTAAACATTTAACCCTAGATGAGAATAGTCAGATTTCACTTTATTTAAAACACGTCAATCATAGCTGAAAAGTACTGCATGAGAAAGTGTCCTTGCAATTTGGATAGTATGTGTAGTCTGATTTGAAAACATTACGAAACGGGGTGATTGTCTTTATATACAAAATTGTTTTTATCAAGATATGTAGTATGATGATGATGACGATGTACAAAGCAAATGATACTCGGTGATAGCTTCAGTATGAAAATTTAATACCTTGTAATTTGGATAGTACAGGGCGCCAGAGGTGGTTTTAAAATGTTTTAGAATTGTGGTAAGATGTGCAGAGAAGTCATTATCTATTACCATTTTTCAATGCCTAGCGATATTTCAATTACATTTCACACTTTGTCTTAGTCAGTTCAAGATCCCGCCTCTGTCGGGGTGACCCACAAAAATGTTCCGTAACATAGAATTATTTTTTTCAGGGGAAATTTTTTGCAAGCCACTCTCTATTAGTGTGATATTAAAATAATCAAGGATATCATAACGCTTTATAAAATTATCCTTGCATCTATGCAGTTGTAGCAAAATAAATCTGTTTTCAAGGAACCTCGTTGGTTCCCAATCGGATATTTAAAGATTGGTAAAAAAGCGAAAAAAAACCCTGGGAACGAGGTTGGTTTTCAAGGTGAGAGGTATGGGTTGTGCAGCTGGCAGTGACAGTATTAAAAAAGGAAGCTTTTCTTTAAACAAACATATGTGCAGGCTAGAAGGAGAGAGAGAGGCTTCAGATTAAAAGATAAAAAATAAAATCAATTTGTTTATCTGTTTGCTTTAAACTTGGATCTGAACTGGTTGTTTATATACATCTTTACCAACAAAAGTAAACAAAAAATTTAGCGTTAGTTCGAAAGAAAAATACATTTGTAACAACTAACAAATAGCTACTGAAGTGAACTTGATTTTTCAGAACACGAAGGAAAAGAGAAGATTTTTCATTTCAGATATGGAGGAAAAAATAATTAGTAAAGAAATTATAAATTCGTTAACAGACACGAGCAGGACAGAGGAGAAGAGGTTTGAAACTATGACCAAAGCACTACACTGGCTCTCTCAACAACTGGTAATATAATTACGTCTAACGCGGTGTAGAATTCTTTTGTTTTTGATTATTTTTAAGTAATCATAATATATATATCACGTCTATTCCAGTCTAGAAGAACGTTATAATTAACATTATAAAACTATTGGATCGCCCCGTACATAAAAAAATCTTTCTTCGTATCCATTCTCCTTATTTCATCTTCATTCTTACGTCAGAAACACCTGAAAGAACAAGACAAGTATTTGATGAAACAATTCAGTCATATTCGAGAACAAATAAACGATCTGAAAGATGTCGAAGAATGCAGGAAACGAGGTTAGAAATCGAAAGAACAATTAATAACAATGATAAAATACCGTCCATTTTTTACCTTCATATTCTTTTATTTCTCTACTTGTCTGTTTTAGAGGAGGGAGGGGTCAAGAAAAAGCGTACGGGGACGGGGAAGTGGGGGCTAAAATTTAGATACATACTGGCGCCCCATTCTAAGAGTTTCTAAGTTGTTAGGTAGTCCGGCGTTTCCGCGTCGATTTGATGTCCTATTTGTCTTGGCTGTCCCGAGACAGGACGATCTTAACCAATCAAAATGGCAAGAGCGGATTTTTTATTAAGCGAACCAATATCAGATGTCCTGTCTTGTCGATGTTAAATCCACCTTTTTTGGCTAATAAAACCCTTTTAAGTCCCCGTAAGGGTATATTAAATTCCACTTGCTAGTCCCAATAAGGGTTGCAATTTTTACACAAAATGACTAGGTAAAATTTTCTGGGCGGCACATACCCATAGTTTCACATGTAAACGGCTGTTATTATTTTTGGACGTTTTTAATTGTAAATTTGGATTTCTCCGCCGAAGTAAACACGCACTAATTTGTTTCGTTCTAGGTCGTTCATTATTAATCATACACGAGATCGTGGACGATGAAGACATTGAAGCCAGTCCTTTGGATAGGCACCATGAACATTTACGAGAAGAAAGTTTAAGAAGAAGGGCTTATAGTGACACTCAGCATGAGAGGCCTAAGAAAGGAGTTATTTTGTAAAGGGTATACAATACCTTATACAATACTGGGATGGTAGAATCATTCGTTTGCAATCTGGGAATAAACTTGGCTTGTCTTACACTCACCATGATGCCTGATTTCATTTTCCAGGAGGAATTTTTGTATTTTCCAAACAAAATATCTATGTTTTATTTCAATGTAAAATTTTGTCATTTGGAGTATTTACTTCGGCTTCAAACAGCAACACTAACAAAAATATACATCAATATATGCTAAAGGCTGACAAAGTGGAGTGATGTTTTTTTAGATTAAGGGTTTCCAGGATTATGGGCACCGTTTAGAGGAGGAACATGTATTTCCGTATTTCATATTTTAGAAATCCGAAAAATAATTGATTTTGGATGAGTTAATTTTCGCGGCCGAGCAAGTTTTAGTAAGAGGGAACACAGACAAAGTCAAAAGGAACAAAATAATGCTTGTGTGCGTGTTTTGGTTTAAAAAATTTAACGTTTTGAAACTTTGGTTGAAGCCAGCAACAGGCATGCTAAAAGTTTTGATTTATTTTGAACATCTCGAGTTGAAAATTTTGAGTAGTGCCGTAAATTTTTTTTAACCGTCAACCAGCGAAAATTCAGCGGCAATAATCACACCTTTATTCGGTATCACCGTTATAGACAATATATTGACCAGTAGAAAAAAATGTATGTAATGTCATATATTGTAAATAGATTCTTTCTTTATAAATGTCATAGTTTTAAAATTAAATATGTACAAAAATAATTAAATACAAATAATTATAATCCATCAAAAAGTGAATCATTTCAAATATAAATGTACCCGTGTCCTGTCCAAAAGTGGAAGTCCACCTTAAATAATTTCAAATATAAATATAGTAAGCACAAGAGGGTAATTAAGTTTAGCTAGGGAGAGTTTCTATCATATCAAAATATATATTTTGGGGATCATGTCATAATATATACGTTTTTATTTTTATCTGTTCTAGATTTGTTACTTTTTTTTGAGATATCAATAAAACTCGTGAACCAGTATATTTAAATACAATAAAATATTTCTTTTGTAAAGAATAAATTAATGGTTAGGGCAAAGGTGACTCATTTTATATGAATGACTAGATCTTTTTGAAATTCACATACAAGACATTTGGCATCTAGAAACATTTTTTCGCGTTAACGCAGCCGTTTCGACTATAGTTTTCCCGACTACTGAAGTTCGTGGCTTATTCGTCTCTCAAATTTTCACCCCTTCCCCCTTAAATCAGCGTTGACAAATGAAATTAAGCCAAAAAATCATCCTGAATGAGACAAGACCAGAACATCAACATTGAGGGGGTGAATTTTATGAGTATTTATTTCCAGGGTTGTCTCAAAAAAAAAAAAAATTTGAGCAGAGGTTCACCTGCAATTTGAGCCAAATTGTTTTGAAAAGGGCCTCTCTAAGCGTATAGGAAACTCCTAGAACAGTTCTACTTTAGTACTTTTAGTACTTCTAAAGCTTCTCAGCCATTTTCTAATCTTCGCCTGGAGCTTCATTTAAGGCTATCAGTCCAGCATTCCAGTCACGAGGCCTTCGCTATTGGTCCAACACATGGCCTCGCCACAAGTCTGGGGGGGGGGGGGTAACTTTTAGTTTTGGCGATAAAGTGAAGCGGTAATCTATGAAAAAGACATGGAAGGTGGTGTGTGAAAAATGTGATTTATGGCATTTCAAAGTTTATTATGGAAGAGAGGAAGTCTGTGCAAAAAGAAGGACAGCAAATGATAAACATACAAACTGGACTTGATGGAAATACACCAAAGCAGTTTCAACGAGCAAACGAATCTTGTAACAGATTTTAATAATCTTTGAATCACAGGTATGTGTACACCAGTTCGATTAAGAAGTTATGGCTTTTTCGTTACTTTTTTTTCTCGATGAATGAAGTTTAGATTTTTACTAGCCAATATTATATCTGCATAGACGTCAAGTTGGTCAATAAATGCGTGAGAAAAACCTGATCTCCGTTTTTGTAATGTTACCAGTAGTTTCGATTTCTTTGGATTCGGTGAGATCCTGTTCGCTTATCAATGATGAGTCGGCCATCTTGTCTGCGAGCAGGTCTATAGACTGCGTCCGTACACAGCATAATGAATTCGTCTGATTTTTTATCCGATATAAAATTTGAAAATTTCACGAGGGCCTGATAAAATGAAATTCTAATTTTATGAGGATAAAAAATCAGACGAATTCATCCCGTCCCACCTCCCTACTTTCAGCGAATATTATAACATTTGAATGCAATTTACCTTACAGGAGGATTCAACAACAGAGGTGGAGGTTACAGAGGGCGCGGATCGAAACAACCGACATCATGATTAAGTAGTACAGAACAACTTATGTAAAAGACTTATATTATATAGAAAAGATTTATATTCAACGAAAGATGTATACAACACAAGTAAAACGAGAATATTTACGAGAAAGACTTTACAAAGAACGAACTGAATATATTACCCTTTTCTCTTATCCTCAACTCCCTCTAACAACACTTTTAAGATTTCTAGATTCGATAGGACGTAGACTAACCTCATGCTCAGGTCCGATTTTCGCTTAACCGCACGCTGCGCTGTAAACACGGTTGCGAAAAGAGGACCTGA
>JAYRBV010101109.1:0-14909 GCA_036023255.1 Mitrocomella polydiademata | reverse complement strand
TAAAAAGCGTGAGATAGATAGATGACAGACAGAAACATACGCGTCGAAACCAATATCTTTCACTGCGTGAAATCTAATTATACGCGACCGTGCAAAAAGGTATTCCTTTAAGAAAGGAAGGTAAATTTCATTAAGTGTACATGGATTTTCGAATTCATAAATTGTTTAAAAGCTTTAGCCCGGATAGATACTGGATTTGATAAACCAATTTTGTACCTAGAAATGAAATTCCGCTCGTTGTGAAGTTGATCAGTGGCCTGATCCGTAGGAAAATCTATGGGTCGAGCGGGACTCGAACTCTAAACCTAGCCATTCTAGGGCTACTGCTCTACCAACTGAGCTAGAATAAATGGCCGGACCCATAGATTTTCAATATTATATTTGTTTACATAACTAATTCATTGTGCTAGAAAGGTAGGAATAATTTTCTTTCAAGAGCAGCATCTATTGACACTGTGAAAACGGTAACATAAATACAAGTGTCAAGTTTGTTGATTGATGAAATCTGTCAAGGTTGTACCCGACTTCCGGATTTTCTCAGTTGGCCATGTAACCGATTGAATTTCACTTTCATGTGTGTACCGTGATTGAATTTGATTTCATAAATTTGTGAGGACTATTGTAAAATAAGGACGCACCTTTGAACATACCCCTCTCTTCATAAGGGTAGGCAACCCAACAGATAAAATACTCAAGCAGGTTTATGTGAAACTTCCAATAGAAAATACTCCTACACAACTTTTGAGGATTATTGCCAGACATTTCTAACGGATTTCTTACATACAACAGGCACAATATTGTGTAAAATAGTGACCCTTTTTTTGTGAAAAGGCAACTAAAAATAACACAACTTACTTTGCAAATATTTTGCTAACTCGGCATCCGATGACTTCAGGGCTAACTGTTGTGGTGTATCCCCCTGTAAGTAAACAAAAACATGATCACATATCAGATTCCAACCGTTTTGGACGGAAATGAGATGGCGCTCTTAAAAATCGGGTTTTAAAAACGTGTTATTTTGATAACAGTGATGTTCTTACACTTAGCTCGCATTCCCACTTTGCCCAACGCTTACCGACAAGGCCCTCTTAATCTTACTGACGTTTTATTTTTTCTCTACAAGCACCAAAGAGTCATCAAAGCCATATATGGAAAAAAGTGATCTTGCTAGAAAAATCGATGAAAATTGTGAGGTCAATACGTCATAATATGCTCTAAAGATGCCGCTATCCTCTGGCAATGATATAACAAAATACCCTGATTAAACTTCAAACTTGCAAGAAAACTAGAAATCCCTATAAAAAACTATTTGTAATGTAAACAGTACTATTATTTTGAAATCTCCTAAAGTACAAAGGGGTCCAAGACGTTAGTCCGAGTAGGGCCAAAATTTCTATTCATGAGTAATTTGAAAGAAAAAATTATATTTTGCTGCAGGTGCATGCAATGTAGCAAATTACAGTGAGCTTTACTGTGCCTAGAAATTTGGCCATTATTATATATTAAGGTTTTTTCTCACACTTTTAGGAGATTTTAGATTTTGAGAACTATATTTAACTTTACAATTCCCCGCAGAGTAAAACTAGTGGCCATTAAATGTGAAAACCGATGAATTGAGTAATAAGAGATCGAAAATGAGATAAGAAAAACATGTTTATTTACCCTGATTTAATTTTTTGTGTTGTGCTGTCAAAAAAAGGCACATTTTTGATTTCTTTTTAGGTTCCGACAAACTGCACTTTATGATTTTTAAAAGAACGGCTAATAAATTATATAATTTTCTAATAAGTACTAGATTTTCTCTTTCAACCATCACGAATTCCTTATTTCAGTTTCGAGTTTTCATTAAAAATACCACTTTATTTCAAAGGTTATTGTACCCTTTAGCTTTAGAATAACCACGCCTCCGTGGGAAATTTTGAAGATAAAAGCTGCATGTGTTGAGCGGACTCTATCTTTAAATACAGACCTTACCCAATTCAGGCCAAAACTATTTGCATATAAATCCCTACAAAAGTGAATCTCGATATTGAATAATTTTTTTTCTCTAATAGACATCATCAAATTCCAGGATTTTTTAAGAACTTTTTAAGGAATTTAGAATCAGGAACTTAAAATGTTGTTGATGAAACATAACTTATGGAAATAATGACATTTTATTTTGTTCAAGTTTTACTGGATCTTTAAAGATATCAAAAGAAATGTCCTAGAAAGCCCGGCCTGTTAAGGATGACAAACCATAAATGGTGAACGCAAGAACTAATTTTGGGGTTAGACAAAACACTTCCTAGACTAAGATGCGTACAGGCAGTAGCATGCTCGTGTTAGTTTTAAGCAAAGAAACAACAGCAAACTAGTTTATACTTTATGTGGTACGTTGCTTACCTCTAAATCAGCACGGAATACAGAAGCTCCTTTATGGATGAGTAAACGGCAAATTGTTCTTTTCTTATGGAAAGCTGCCTTATGAAGAGCTGTTTGTCCTCGTTCGTGATCCATAAGGTCAATCACAGGGATAGGAACTAAAAAAAGAATGCGCATAACAAGTTAGATTGAAAGTAAAGTTACGTAAATTGAGTGTATCTTTGATTCAGAGAGTGACAAAAGTACAAGGTGGATCTTCCACGGAATAATATTTGTACACATATAGGATTCCTATTATCATCTCTAGGGTGCACTTTCATCGCGCATTGATGAAATTTGTCTCACCTCTTTCAAGGATATATTCAACAATCTCTTTATGTCCATAACGGCTCGCAATGTGTAAGGGAGTTTTCCCTCCACTATCGCATATCGTGAGACTTGTATTCACTTCGTGTAATGTCTTGAACTATAAAAAAGAAAAACAAACAACATGAATGCAACTGAATTAGATGAGACCATTTTTGCATTTTAGCCTAGGTTTGACTGTTGAAAGATTAATCATTACGGAATTTTCACACACCATTTTCAGAGAATTTTTTAGGGAAATGGTAGAGTTATACAAAAACATTTCTGGATTATTGTTGTTTTATGTTAAACTTATAATATTAATGTTTATTTTTTCTTTCAGCGATATAAGATTATAAGGTGTCATCGGTGGAAAACGCACTCTCCACAAGAAACTTAAGATGAAAGTGATTGAAAATTACTGAGAACGTGAGAAGGAAACGATAATAAACGGATGATCATCCTTTTTCGAATATAAAAAGTAAAGTAAAAAAGGATTTACCCTAAACAGTGAGCCTTTCTTCGCTGCATCTAAGAGTGCTAAAAAAACAAAATATTTCTATCTTTATGACTAGAACAAATATTCAAGCCACTACAAACAATAGGAACAATGAATAATAAAAGTTCCAAAACATTTGATTTGGTCACATTGCATTTACAATACTTATTAATTTGAAATAAGACAGCGGCAAGGATCCTATGTGGTATCCAAAATGGTTTTTTGGATGCTATCACACTCTTTTTAACTGTTGGATACTCATAAAGTATTGTAAAGAGTAACGTACCTTCTTTCTTCTTTGCCGGGTCTTTCGGAGGGCTAAAAATTTGAAGACAAAATTAATTTGAGGAATGTATTCATAAAAAGCTTTCCATAAAATACTGTTTCTATAAACATACGAAAATGTCAAACACACACACACAATTTGACGAAAAATAAATTGAAAAACAATTTTAACAAAAGAAATAAAATGAGATAGTAAGAAAGTGTTATCCTATCAACATTTTCTATTAAAATGTAGTGGCATTTACATGAAATCAGTATCATCTTCAATAATTTGTGGTCGAGTTGGAGACGTGGCTGTTGGGCTATCCGCTGATGATAAACTAAGGAAGAAGATTATTTTTTAGTAATTCGGGGAGGTGTCAACTAATAAACGACTACCGTACCAGGAAATCTACATCAGTCATAAATTAACGTGCAATGATTAATTCCTAGATGATTCTCCTTAAAAAAAGCAGGTCATGTTTTTTCGTTCTTGTTGGTTTTAGAGTTACTTCAGTTTCCAATTTCTAAACTAAAAGACCTACAAAACGATCCTCTTTTCCAAATAAAACTTATACATAAATGTTGTACATCAAGCTATGTACCAATAAAAGAAGAATTCGAATACAAGTTATTTTTATACGAATTTTGAGACTGATTTTTGTAGGAATAATAAAGAATAACGGGAGGATATTTAATGCTTATTTTAAAGCAGAATTCTTAAGAAAAGCCAAAGTCTGAAGTTTGTAAAAAGACATTTAAAAAATATATATAATTTAAACCAAAATTTTTTTGAGGCAGACGAATTCAAGGACACAAAAACACAAAATTCCAAAACACTCGGCATTACTATTATTTCTCTCCTTTTAGACAACAATCCTATGTATGTTTCTTGCTTGTAAGAAAAACCCCAAAGTCTTCGGTGTTGCTTGTAAAAAAAATATAATACAGATTCAATTATACCTGTTAAGGTCACTATTTAGATCACTATCACTACCGCTTGACGTCGCTAAATCACTACTGACACTGCCGCCCAATAGAATGTTTGTCGATAAGTTATTGGTGGTGGCTAGATCTAAACTGTTCCAACGGTTGTTTAACGTTGTTGTGGGAACAGTGCCGTTGTTCTCTTTGTTGTTGTTGAGATGGTTGTGTAGATTGTTAGTGAGATCGTTGCCCGTGTGATGCGTGATCACCTGGTGACGTTGTAGTGGAGGAGAATTGGGTTGACTTTTTGAAAGGACACTCGTTCTAAAGAAAGTAAAGAAAATACTTTGTAATTATATTCAAAATTCACATACACAATTTGCTTTACAAATTACCACAAAGGTAACGGATCGAGTGGAGCTTGAACCCACGATCTCTTGTTTGCTAGGCGATTGCTCTCCCAACTGCGCTATCGATCCATGTCATTGTCATTAGATTATTTTTGTTCACAGCTGAAACAAGCTGAAATTCTCTTGCAACGTTAACTGGTCAAAAGAAACTTAAAAGGTAGTTAAAAAACTTTTCGAGAAAGAGTTAACGAGCCGTTAAAATAAATAAATGAACGTACAGTTTGATAAGATACTAGAAAACAAATAGCAAAAACAAATTCTTACACTGGTGCAAGCAAAGTGTCTGACTTGCGGACGCAATCGAGAACATAGATGCCTCCCTCTAAAATGTCTCCAACATGCAGTAACACTTCCTGAAGAAGAACAAAGTTGACATTATAACTTACATTATAATTTAGAAGTTAGCGCTTTAGAAACTCGTAAAGAATTGTTACATGGCTCAAAAATTCTAACACAAAGGTTAAAGAAAAGACAAGAAAATCTTCCCCATAGATACACTACTACAGTCGACTAGAAAATTTACACACCTGAGCTTCATCGATCCGGTATATTCTTGCCGTCCACGTGGCTATAGAAAGAATAATAAAAAAAAAAATCAAAACAAACCAAAAAATTTAGTATAAGAATTCAGACAATGAAGATTATTATAGTAGTGGTGTATAATCTGCACCATTTCGAATGTTTGAGATCTAGCATCGGGAAATGACAGCCTGGCGCCTACGCGACATTCATCCCTTCCGTTTCGCCTTTAAAGCGCTTTACACTGCTATCGGCGGGCTAGTTCAGTTCGATAGTCAACATGGCGGTTGGGTTGGGGCAGGTATAAAATAGGAACTTGAAATTTTAACCAATAATAGGTAATGTTAATTTGGAAAGCATTATAAACTTTTTTTACTCTTTTTGTATGCAAACAAATTATACTTACCATCAAGGAAACACCATTCGTCGTGTAGTTTTGATGACAGAATATCCTAAAGAAACAAAAAACTATCCATTCAACTCTTTATCAAAATGGTACCCTGGCTGATACTATAGCGACGATAGTTGAATAGCTCAATTTCCAGGGGCCTTATCCCTATTCCTATAAATGCTAATGGGCCTTTTTTATTTTAGCATTTCCTCCATATCTTGTGAAATATATATTTTTTATACTGATAAAAATGGTACACATGTTCCCGACATATTTGGATGTCGCCGCGAAAGAGACCCTGGCCCAAAGAGTTGAAAATCCTCATATGATTTTTAAGTCTCTCGTCCTCGATTCGGAACTGATAAGTTTTGATAGATATATATTGTTCTCTGGGAGGCAAACTAAAAAAGTTAGGGTTTTCAACTAATTTTAAACTGAATAAAAATGGGTCAAATAGAATTTTAATAACATTCACAAGTTTCAGCCTCATAAAAAAATCTTGTAAATTGCCAATTCATGCAAAATTCCAGTGGCAATTAAAATAAAAAGCGCTTTAATTTAGAGGGTTTGATACCTAAGAGTTAAAGAAAACGGCTATCCTACCCCAGTGATTTTCATCGTCTCCAGCCTCTTTCTTAACTCATCCAACCGCCATTCAGGATCGAGCTCAATGGGACACAGTTCTTGTACCACCGACTTGATCTCTTCGATATCGAACTTCACCAATGAGTCGTACTGTTGAAAGTTCAAGTAAAACAGCTTGGTTCGAATAGTCTTTGGCGTGATAAGCTCCAGAGATTCTGTTGATTGGGGGTAGAACGACCTGTGAGGCTGAAATCAAATAGAAAAGGAGCTAATCCAATCACCTAAAATGTTCTAAAGATCTGGTCTAGTGTCTAGAATGATCAATTTTGTTTTATGATCAAAAATGTTTTATTTGTTTTGAAAAAATAAGGGCACAATTAATTCATTGCAATGGAGTGGCTTGTCTTTAGGAAGGGGCGTGTCATTTCATGGAAATGCTTTGTAGACGGTAAGGTGGTGGAAAAAACAACAACAGAGACTAATATTAAATCTTTCCTTAATCATGGTATTCATATTGAAGTGTAATGAACCCTAATTTAATAAAACGTCAATGAAAGGATAATAACTTCACTGGGAATGTGAAAGAAGGCAATCTAAAAATACCTTTTTTTTGGCGATCAAATTAGCCTGATTTCGGATGTTGATTTTTATTTTAGACGAGTTCAGCCTACATGGTTCTCCATCGACCTGCATTGAAATTTTTGTGTTGGTCGTCAACATGGCGGACTGACATTGATATATACGAATACCATGGCCACCGACTTGTGTTGCTACCTAATAAAATGAAAAGAGTGCGAGGCTATTATCTAAACGTACTAAGAGCACTGTTGAATTACACGATAGAAATACGATTCTATCACTGAAAATTCTTCCGTGTTTCGAACGAAACTCTAATCTATTTATCGGTATTGAAATATTTTATCAGATTGAGTTTTGTTAAAGACTGATTTGGTACACCCAGGAATAAATGAACTAATTTTCTAATCAAATTAGATTTTCTTTATGAATGTAAAATGACTTACCATTGATTTTGAAGTTAATCCAATGATTTCTAAATAGCCATCATCACAACTTTGAGGTAAGAATTGCTAAAGAGAGTCAAAAAGAAGAGCTAAAAATAATTTTCCCTTGAAATTATATTGCTTTTGTACACTAGTTGCTGTAAGCTTTATTTGTCGAAACCATAATAATTCACATAACATACAGTAGAAACCATCATTTTGTTTAAACTGTTCTGGGTTTCATCTTCGGATAAAAATATATAATACTTGAATTTTAGGTGGAAATACTAGCATAACAAAGTTCTTACTTACATCACTATTAGGATTTCCCCACGGTGAAGTGCCAGCACTGTATCTATGGTAACAATTGCAACAAAAAATTCAAAATTGAGCTACACAAAACGTCAAGGAAAATTTGCCATAAGGACACTTAAAATTAAATGCTTACGGTGTCTGAACCGTTTGTTTTGTTTCTAAATAATATTAAGTTCTTAGAAACCTGTCATAGTCTTGAACTTTTCCATTCTTATAGAATGACGTTTATAAAATAAAGCTTAATGTCATTAAAAGGAAGTGAACGAAAGCTATACAAACAAACATACAGAGTGTCCTAGAAAGGGGATAACATTCATACACACAGTGGGCATGGATGAGGAAATAGGTCAAAAATGAAGTTTATCAGTATTGTCTCAAATTCTGGTTTTAAATAGAGGATTAAATTTGTGGTCATTTGGTGAAAAATTTATCCCTATAGCATTTACCAATATATCTATATTTTAGTAGTAAAATTCTTTAAAACTTGGCTTTTTTTAAAAAAATGAAAATTTCTCAAAATACCTAAGTGGATCCATACTGAAGTATATATTTTCCTGAAAATACAGCTCTTATAGAATAAGAAGACACTTACATCACTTTGGATCTACTTAGGTATTTTGAATAAAAAGATTTTGTGGAGAAAATTTCAAATTGCTTCAAAATTATTTTCAAAATTATTTTAACAGATTATGTCTGTTATCACTGGAAAAGTTGTTACTAAAGTGCTTCATTCCCCTGTAAACCAAAAAATCAGCAAAAAGCTTTAATTTGCCACAATTAGACAAAATAAAAATAATTTCAGATTCTATTTTTCATGTTAAATGATACAAAATCCTCAGTAACGGCCTATTGATAATTTTTTTAATGTTTTTTGTTTAATGACCAACTTAGTGAAATTTTGGTCACTATTGTCCCTGAGATAAATTTAAAATTTGAGGACAATCTTAATTCTATTTCCTCATGACCCCTCATTCGTGCCCACTGTGATACATCTGTTCCTTAATATGTGTGAATATACTTACGAGGATATGTTAAGAAATATTAAGCAAAGTGGCTTCAGTTCACGAATCTTTTCAGTCAGATCACATCCATCACACTAAATGTAAAAACAATTTCCAGGTATTTTTAACAATGTGTGTGCTAATTTCAAGTAATAAAGACTAAAGGTTATTTTTCCATTTAAAAGTATGATTGCATATGAAAGAAAAATTGGGTTTAAGCTAAACAAAACAACTTACAATCAGGTTATCGATACATTTGTACAAGTCTTTACTTTTACGTTTTATGACTGTTTGGCCACCTTTCTGAATTAATAAAAAATAAACGACAAAATTAATTCTCCTTGAAAAAGTTCACATGGAGTTGATTTCTTAGGCATGAAGACTGATTAAAGTTACTATTGAGTTTGGTCTTGTAAATGAACACACCTTAGACAGCGTTGCAGAATAACAAGGAGCAAAATAAATATTTTTCCAGGCAAGTTAATCTTTTATCCAAAATCCAGACAATTCGAACTTATCATTGGATAATATGAAAAACTACTATTTCTATTATTAAAAGAAAACTCAAAGCAACTCGAAGCAACTAACCCTTCCGTAAAAATAGAGATTCTTGATTCGACTGTTAAATTTTTCGGGGTTAGCTTCTAAAAGAGAAAAATAAATAAAAATGTAATATTATCATATTTTGATTTCATTGTCACTGTGTGAAACAAATAATTGTAACAACAGAAATGCAGCATGGACGGGTTGCGTGCGATGTCATTTCTTTATTTTGAAGCGAAAATAGGCTGGAAACGATGGGCACAAAATACACAGGTTTAGGTGAAGAGACGTAGTTATTGTTTGATTGTTTATTAGTAACTGTATTATATGGACCAAAAATATCAAAATTTGAGAAGATTCTAATGCTCTGTTGAGGAAATAATGGCGAAAAATACTCGTCTCTTCACCTAGCAGCTAATGTTTTCTGCCCGTCGTTTTTCACGCATGCATGCGCGTGAAAATGTAAACATTGCAACCTGTCTATAAAGGCTTGTCTGACTGGACCAATAAAGAAATGTAAACATTGCAACCCGTCTATAAGGCGTGTCTGACTGGACCAATAAAGAAACAAAATGGCTGACGTACCACGTGACTCGTGGAATTCTAAGCAGACGTCAGCATCAGCTCCCATACTGAAATAATTGTTCATCACATTTAACGGTAACTGAAGAAATAATCAAGAAGAAAATCAATTACAACAAATAAAAAAATCCGGCAACAACTTTCAAGTGAATAGAAAAAATCTTAACTCAAAATTTGAGGGGATTCACCATAAAAAGATATCACACAAACATGCGAACATCACTTTATAGAAGTACCAAACCATTATTTATAGAAAATGAAGAGATTACTTTTGCTACTGAGTTTTCCTTGATGTCTTCCTCTGATTTTTCATTATTTTGGTCAAGATTTGGAGTCACATTAATGTCCCATCTAAAGGGAATTCAAATGAAATGAACATTAAACAGAAAATACTTTATTCTTTTAAAAAAATGTAAAATTGAAAAATTCATACTGGTGATTAACTTCAACAAGTAATTAAAACCCTTATAACTTAAACCACAATTCTTAATTTCAAAGTTTTGATGTAATTACCTATCAAGACGTTGTATTTCTCCTTCCTCGACATGTGAAAGTATTTTACTGAGAGGTTCATCCATGTAACCCTAAATTAAAATTGATAATGTGTGAAACAATCAAGAAGTCTGCACGTGGCTGCCAATTAGGTATCTGGAAACAATTCTGCTTGAATGTGAATGAGATAGTGTAAAGCAGCAAACTTACACCGCCCCAACCAAGAAATCTTGCTAAATCATTGCCAGTCCCTAATGGTAATACAGAGATTGCAGGTTGTGGATTTATCCTCAGCTTATCAATTTCGGCTAAAATCCATCCAGCCTAAAAAGTAATAGTTTAGTAGTATTAGTAAAAGTTGTTAGATTAGAAAGAACGTTGATTTCTAAGTTGATCGTGTTTATTGATTGTTGTTTCTTTGACGAGAAAGAAATCAATAAAATAAGTTCTCACTAGAAAGCAACTCGAAATAAACAAACTTACCGTCCCATCTCCGCCACAAACTAAAATCCTCAAATTTGGAACTTTTCTGTATAGTTCTAATCTATAAACATAAAACATGAACAATTCAGTACCTTCATGAATAACTTCTTTTTTACAGTAATAACCAACAAAAGTGCCAAAAGAAGTCTATGGTAATTATAACATATGCAAATAATGTGTACTGTAAGGAAGACTAGGACTACTTACGCAAATATGTGTACTGTAAGGAAGACTAGGACTACATATGCAAATATGTGTACTGTAAGGAAGACTGGGACTACTTACGCAAATATGTGTACTATAAGGAAGACTAGGACTACTTACGCAAATATGTGTACTGTAAGGAAGACTAAGACTACTTACGCAAATTTAGGACCACCTTGTGATAGATCAAAGACCTAAAATATAGAGAACAACCAATGGAGACCTCGTGTTTGATGATGTAGGGTTTAAAAAGATGAATAAAGTATTAAACAGTGTATTTTAAAAATGACAACCTACCTGCCTTGGATTTAGAATATATTGATATTTTTCTAGTATTTTTCCTCCCTGAAGACAAAAACAAAAGATTAGCTGTTAATTCATTGCTTACTTATTACTGTGATTTTGATTTGGTTTGCTTTTCAATCAATAATTTCAAGACGAATAGCCATGATGTAAATGGAAATGCTTGAAATAAATTCACTAATAGGTGTCCCTACCTGGTTTCCACCACTCTTGGGATTTACAAATATTATTAACGGTAGTTTGTTATCCTTCTCTATAGGTTTTATCTAAAGATTAAAAGAACAAGTATAGTTAAAGATGAAAGAAACTAGCAATTCAATCTGAAAGTAACTATAAGAATAATATCACTAAAAATTATCTTACTACAAAAGCTCTTCTTTCTTTACTTGATAGTCGTTTCGTTTGTCTTCCCCTTTTACCAGTTATTTGTGAGTACTGAAATGAAGGGAATATCATTTCAAAATCGTTGTAAATGGGCGACATCTCACTTACTCTCAGGTGCTTAATACAAGGGGGGGGGGGGGGGTCTATTAAAAGACAACCCAAATCAGAAACCCACAAAAAGCATAGTGATTATATTAATTCCAGTAGAGGGTACGTAATGTAAAGTAATTAGAATAATTCATCTTGATGTGGGAGAATTTAGAATCCACTGTGAATAAGCTTCCAGACAGTAGTTTTTACTGTAACGATATCCCTGCTTCAGGTAATATATTAGCCCATCCATCATTTACCTTTCTGGGAGGTAGTTTAACAATCCAAGACGGGGGTAGTATCAAATTCTTGTGAAAACCAAGATCACAGCGAGATTCCATCATAGGGATTTTGGAACAATCCGATTTGATATGGTAGGCTCTTTTGCACCAAGAGCAGCTGATAGCTACATCGTCTTTTTGTGTTTTATATGATAACATAGATTGGAATCCTTTACCGCACGAGTCACATCGCCCTTCTTGTTTTCGTTTCCGTACAAAATGGTGAGGAGGATTACTCTGAGAACAAAAAATCAACATTTAGTGAGAGTTATCTGAGACACCCTGTATAGCAACATTTTCCTTGAATTGACTTATTTAAATTCCTAAATCAAAGGAACTTTTGAGGAGGGTGAGAGGGGAGGAGGGAGAGGGGGGAGGAGGGAGGATTCAAAATCAATTATAATTCCAATTATATTTATCATTAAAAATATTTATGCAGACAAGGAATTTAAATGCAAAAAATTAAAAGAAGCATTTTTCGGTCCACTCCGTGAACCATCCTCAGTAAATTTATCAATAATGGAATTTGTTCATAAAAAATATCATACTTCTGTTAGTTCTAATTCCCTTGTCGCCTCCCTGTAGGTGAGTCTGCATTTTATTTGTGATATCTAAACGAATAATAAATTTATTACATTATACTCAATATTGACCATGCACAATAAAATTAAAACAAAAATAAAGTTCTACAGCGGTTAATATATATTTTTTTACCTTTTCCAATTGATCGATGCATTTTTGATGGGCAACAACTTTACATGCTGCACAACGCTTTCGTGGACCAGATTTCTACAGAGTGCAATACATGAATACATGAAATGATTAATTCAATATGACAAGAATAAAAAGACTTTCAACCCTATTCAGCCTGAAGGAGGAGGAGGTGTGAGAATTTCATCTCCCACAACTATATGCTGATTTTTAAGTCATAAGCTGAATCCACATGCAAAACTCATAAGAAAAGTTTAATTCTAAACACAATTTTGAGGGATGACACTGATGATACATCACTCCTAATAATTACGTCACCATTGCATTATAATGAATCATTGAGGATAAACTTAAGTTCCATACATGATAATGTGCACCTTAATACTGTGTCAATACCACTTATTCTTAAGTTAGATAGAAGGATTACCCCACTCCCCTCCCCACCTAGTCTCGAGTAGCCATAGAATACAAGGTCTTAAGGGTTAATGAAATTGCCTAATGGGATGCAAACTCCCCGTGGATGATAATAAACAAGCTTACTTTACAATCTGGACTGATGAAGCATCCTGATGCATCTGTTTCCAGCCAGATATGTGCACCATTGAAAGCTGTGACGGTCCAGTCAACTTTTTCTGGAATCATTTGTTTGCGTGCATCAGATATCCACCTTTCGTTTTGCTCACTCGTCGTGCCATGAGGCATGGACATAGCCTTCCTAGAATGCAAAGGAGAATAAGGAGTTTAAAATACCATAATCTTAATTTTGATAAGAAGAAAAACCAACTTACTTTTCAAGCAATGTATACATAGTATAGAAAGTGAAAGAAAGATAGAAAAGGTGGGTGAAATTTTTTTAATTCTAGATGTGGTAGAAAGAAAAAAAATGGAATTTATACTATGTGTGAATTGTTGAATTATATTATTCAAGCAGACATGTCTCTATTACTACTTTGATCTTAAAATACCAGAAGTGTATAAATAGAGGAAAATAAAAGAATGGATAGAGAGAATACTAATCAGAGTAATTAAGTATTGGTTTCAAGCAGGAAGAATATTCCGACATGTATGTAGTTTCTACAAGGAAAACACACAAGCCAGAAAATCAGGTGACTGGTAACCCAATCCAACATAACTTTAATCTTACTCGTCAGTCTTTGCAGCTTTCGGTTTATTAGTACCCCTCTTTTTCACTGGCTCACTTTCTTTGGGCTTTTTTCCCAACATTTTTGCTAATTTGGGGGTAGATTTCTCATGATTTTTGCTTTTCTTGGCTTTATCCAATAAGTGTAAAAACTTGCGATGTGTCCCTGGCGATTCAGTTAGTAAAGGTAATTGAATATCTTCAGCAGTCCTGGTGTAATCTACATCACTCGACCTTTGAAGTTGATTATTATGTAGAAACATAGGAGTGGAATGTCTACGTTCACTTCCATGCTTGCCTGCTGGTACAAACAATTCCGAACTTAAAGCTGACAACATTTCTCTCAACAACAACAAAACAAAAAAAACACAAATTAAACGAAGTCACATTGATTCAACAAACATCAACACAATACATTTACACGTTCCAGCTGATACAATTTGTTGTAAAACTCTTTTTCAAGATTCACAGCGTAACGATTATACTTTCTATATAAAACGATCTCTCAGTAAATTAATCTGTGTAATTTTCATCCATAACACTTACGAAAATGATTATACCATTTAATTACAAAGAATAGAAAGTCATTTTAAGAATGCACTATGTGTTATCAATCACGAAGACAAAAGATGCCATTATAAACCAATTCCTTTTGACATCATTACATCAGATGCCCACTCTCTTTCTCTCTCTCTCTCTCTAAGAGTTGTGCATGACGAGATGTTATTATTGTCCTCGAAAAAAAGTTCAAATTTCAAACAAAGTTCGAAAAATGAAACAACATATTAACAAGATAAAAAGTGAAATGAACAGAAAATGTCCAGTATGGGTGACATGAAAAGGCAATGAAATTCTTTTAATGCCATCATACAAATCTCAAGGTGGGAGTTGAAATTTGAAGTGTCAGATAATTAACTATTATAATAGATTCATTTTGTGTATTGACGAAACTAAGAATAATAATTTCTACACAGTTAAACTTAATAGAATATAAAGAGATTAAGTTTCAAGATATATGTAAAAAAAATGTCGGCACCGAAAATGTTTGACGATGATTCATCCCACTCTATCAGA
>JAYRBV010100998.1:0-14929 GCA_036023255.1 Mitrocomella polydiademata | reverse complement strand
GTGTCTTATATGTTTTTAGGAAAAGTCACAAAGTTTTAGGTTCGTACAAAAAATTTTCCGGAAGTTATTAACAAAAACGTCGATATCTGGTGGAATCCAGTCCCCCCGGTAGAAATAAGGTTAAAATAAACAACTTCGATCCTCGAAATTTGAACGTCAGAAGTCAATTACATGTGAAAAGACTGACTTAGAGGTGAGGTACACTTCGGTTTGGAATGCAAAAGTAAAATAAACAAAAATGTTTAATAGAAAAATGAAGTGGTATTTATTCTATCTAAAACAATCAAAACAAAATATGTACATGGCATATCAAGAGAACCATCTCTTGAACTTTGCCACTTCATGAACTTACACCAAGTAACAGAAGGACATTAGAAAAATAAATTATTTACAAATATCTCGTCGTGTTAACACGGTTGTTTGAAATCTCATCTGGAGTTCCTATAGCGTGGAATAAATATTTTCACGTGAAAATAACCGGAGCTTGAAATCAACAGGAACTTGAAATGAACCGAAGAACAAATATTTTCGAATTTCGAATGCGCTTCAAACAACCATATATGTTTAACTAATAATACCACTTTTTTTCTTTTTTGGGGGAAATCACTTCTTATCGGTTATTTAACAAAATTTATTTTGTTAAAAACATCGGGTTGATTTTTCCCAAACCACTCCTCAAAAACATGGGATTCTAGTACAAAAAATAATATTTTACATCAAAAGTTTATTCAAAAATAATTATGACAACATTTCATTATACCATAAGGTTTTTATCAAGGCATACCCATCGTTGATAAAAACCCTAAAGAGTTTATTATTCTTTAATATTCATTCTTTAAAATTTATGACTGATAAAAGCGAGTATTTTCAATCGAAAACAAAAAATTACATTTTCATCTTTGAAGTGCCTTTTATTAAAGTTATGCGTTACTGCCTGAAATATTTTAGGCGTATAGGAAAGTAAAGTTTGAAAATATTTCTGCCATAGAGATAATAAAAATAGAGTTACATCTTTAACTTTTTGATTGAAACAATGCGTGTCCCAAGCATGCATTCAACTCTCAAAGGAGCTATCATTTTAGCTGATTGATTATTATCAACATAATTGATCACATTTGACCGAAATCTATTGAATTCAACTAAATTATGCGCATAATTTTGCAAACTTTAGAGGGATATAAAATACGAAGGGGTAAAATATAGACCTTTTTGGTACGACATTTAAGCAATGAATGACCTATTAGAACGGCATGAAACGGCATGTATTGTTTGGGAGATATTAGATGTTTAAATTTTTCATTAAAAACGCTTTTCTTATATTCATATTTTTGTTTATTTCAAATTCATGGAATGAATAACATATAGCTTAATCACAACTTGAAAAATTCATAATTCTCTTAAGTTCGCAGAAATTGATGATTTTTTAAAAATAAGTAAAGCCCTTTCCAGAATTTGAGGTGTAAAACAGACCTTACTTTAGGACACGCATCGTATTTTTTATGACTTATAATTAACTACTACTACTTAACTAGCGCCCTAATTTTAATGTATAATCAACTACGTTCTTCTCCACAAAAAATATCATTATTAACTTTCAACTTTGACTTCATTCAAATCCACGTTTCGCCTACTGGAACGACTGCGTATACTTTCCCTGCTTTTCGATTTGTGAGGTTTGAAATCGATACTATGCCAGCTACGAGTGAGCAGGCTGACCTGTGACTGGCGTAACTTTTTAACTCGATTTGGAATGAGATTGTCTTTCGGTGATGTATTTTCTTCTTCTGGCTCGAGACCTAATAAAAAAGAAAGGGTTGGTTTTGTGAGTTGATTTTGCTCAAGTTCCTATTATTTATTATTTTATTTACAAATTTTTACCCAATGTAATGTAAGTACTTGTAAAGACAGTGTTAAGTAGATTGTTATCAGTGAGGGTCCTACCTACATTGTGAAACACCTACAACGGAATCTATGGAGATTAGCAATCAGAGGTCATTCTCATCACTGTAACCGGTGGCGGACTCAAACTCCCGACTAGCAGGTTTTGAGCCTAGCGTCTGAACCGGTTGTCTTTTAGGAATTTTGTGAATTTAATTTCTGGTTTCTCGTTGGTTGAAAAGCCTTTTTGACAAGTGATCATACATATATAACTAAGGAAGTCGCGCCATTTCAGCCTGTACCAGTTTTTATTTTGACAATAGTCAATATAGATAGGAGCAACCTTTCTAGATGTACCGTAGAGTAGATATAGTACAATGTAAATCATATGAACACGCAATTCCTTACCTAATTTTATTCTCTCTTCTCTCTTCTTCTTCGCTTCAGCGCGCTCCTTCCGCCGTTGTATCTTGTATTTGACTTGTTCTTCATCTCTTATGCACGATACGGGGAACAACAATATTGCAGACCCGAATGCCATAGCACCACACATGAAGAAAGCAATAGCGTATTCTCCTGTGGCCGTGTAAACAGCACCTGTAAGGAGAAATCGGAAACATTTCTTAAAGTCAATTTAAAACACGGCCCACCTCGTTTCGCTTATTGTATACAATACAACTTTTCGACGCAAATGGGGGGGAGGGGATGGGTGAGAAAGAAGCAAAATATGAAATAAAAGGAACCAATTAGTTTTGTACAGAGCATGATGAGTGAATGAAAACGTTCATGACAAATATAAAATTTCAAAAAAATTTCAAAAGGGTCTTAAAAAAATGATACAGCTTATTGGATAAGTGCTTCACATGCACATGATAATTGCTTTTCATGAAAGAAACAAATCGCATGAAAATGCTAGGTTATATGTCAGATATAACCTGTACCTTGCCACCTTATCTAAGGGAATGCAATTTTTATATTATTTTCCTTAAAAATTAGCTTGCGTAAGAAATTATGAAAAAAATTATAATTAACGACATTACTTGGATATTTGCAGAAATAAGACACTGAAAGACTAGTACAATCAACTTACCTGCAATCGGTGGCCCAACTACAAAAGCAGAGGCCGAACACACCAGAAAAGTACTGTACGCTTTTGGTAGAAGATCTTTTCCCGCCAAATCTCCGATGATAATCATGTTGGTGGCTTGTCCACAGCCGTCTGAAAAACCGAATGCAACTGCGTAAACCAGAAGTCCAGCGTAAGATTTGGACAATACCGGTACAAATGTGGTTGAAATACACAGGGCAACCAAGCTGAGTTGATAAGCTCTCATACGATTAACACTCGGGTAGGAGAATACTTTCCCGATGAACACTTTCCCGACGGATTGGGCCAAGGATAATATCCCTGGTAAGAGATCAGCTTGAGACTTGGGAACTCCTTCATCAAGTGATAATTTCACCTAAAAATCATAAATATCAGTTTGAATGAAATAGGCGAAATCAATTCTTAGGAATAAGAAAACAGATCAACGCAGTAATACAGGTTGCTGGAATTGAATCCCGCCTCACGTTATAAAACATTTTTAATAACGAAATGGAAAAGAGAGTTCTTTATGCAAAATACGAAGAAATAATGAAACCTGAAATAGGAGTTGTAAAGAAAGTTATTAGTTTAATCATACTGCAAACTACGACCTTAATTTAGTATAGTCAAGAAAGATTCCAATTTGTTTTAAAAGCGTTCTCATCGCAGATTAAGATAAAATTTGTCACAGCTGTTTTGATTTTTGAATCGACGCTCTTTTTAAACTATACTACTTAATAGTATCAAATCCTTGTAATCATACTCAATAAAATAAATATTAATCAAATAAATCAAAAAGAAAAGAAAATGTCAAAGAAAAAAAATCAAAAAATCAGTTTTAAATAAATCAAAAAATCTCGTCCAAGAATTTTCGAGTTAATCACCCCTCGGATAAAGTGTCATGTAAAAAAATATAACTCACCAAATGAACATACGGGACGTAATACCCGAAATTCAACATGTACGTGGACAACAAGAAAATGAGTAAGGGTTTATTTTTCCACAGAGTTTTGTGATAAAAGACGTCTTCTTCTTCATCGTATTCTTCGTCTTCTTCAATATCCTCGTCATCCTCATCCTCATCGTTCTGGTTGATGTCGATGGGTGTTTCGGGAGGTGTGTCATATATCAGACCACAAGTGAAGAGAACACCGAATGAAACTGCTGCCATGATCTGAAAACAGGTGATTTAGAAACACTCTTAACTATAAAAACGCTGTAAAGATAGTGTAAATAGTTGAAATAGTGGTTCAAAAAAAATATACTATCTTTTGAATGAGTATAAAAAAAGCAATCGTAAAACACTGAAAACTTCTTAATGATTTATCTTTCGTGACACGGTATTTGTAAAAGTTTTTTTTTTGTGAACCACACTGTACTTTGGGATATTCTTATTCACGATTGCAGCGTAAGCGAAAATAGTGTTTAAAACAGTCGTGTACTCCTACTACGTTCCACCGAGTTATGGGATTTTTCCGCACGATATCTTAATTCACTGATCAAAGCGTATCAAAAATTTACAGACTTACAAATATTATGTTTGTAAAAGTTTAATTTTCACTTATTTGATTACAAAAGTAATTTAAACTTTACTAACAAATATTAATCTTAATATTTTTTGTATCCAGAAGTTTTTTTGCTCAATAATTTCTTAAAAAAACATTCTGTAAATTTAACAAGTTACAAAAAAAGTCTGATCAGTTGTTGCCCCGTACTTTCTACGAGCATATGCAGATAAACAAATGGCTGAGCACAGAAATAAATTATTTAGCGATCCCCCAAAATATTTTTCCACCAAATTTGATTTTTTACGTCATCGACCAAACAAATTCCAGCCAAAATTTCTTCTCTAACAAAGGTATTTTCACACACAAAAATAACGTATTCTCGTGTTAATCGCAAACAACCCTGGTCATCTCATAATGATATACATATATATGACATGTTCGCGCCATCAGGCTCTTGTTCAGTATGAAATACTATTTTTACTACTACTTTTATATCTAGATATGGGAACGCAGGGTGCCTCAAAATAGATGGATTTTTAAACAAAAAGAAAGGGCATGGTATTTTTTCTAGGTACTCAGTCTTGACATGAAAACGATTACTTATTTTGTAGGTTAAAGTTTAGCCGAGGGGTGAATCACTCGAAAAAAGCGTACGAAATTTTTTTGATATTTTTGATTTTTTTAGATTTTTATGATTTTTATGATTTTTTTTCATGATTTTTTTGATTTTTTCTTCGTGATTTTTTTGATTTTTTGATTTTTTTGATTTTTTCTTCATGATTTTTTTGATATTTTTGATTTTTTCTTCATGATTTTTTTGATTTTTGTTTATGATTTTTTTGATTTTTTTCATGATTTTTCTGATTTTTTTTAATGATTTATAATGATTTTTTTAATTTTTTCTGAAGGAGTACGTGATTTTTTCGAGTGATTTACCCCTCGAGTTTAGCTAGAAAACCTGGCTCTGACTACCCACTTTCACTTTCACTTTCACTACCCAAAAACACTACACTATATAAAACGTACGGGAAGGTGTGGAACGGTCTAGAAGGTCTAGCTAGTAAAAGTCATGCTCACGCAAAACCTTTCTGTGATCAACAATCAGATTTTGAAAAATTTAATGTTTTGCTTAATTTTGCTATGCTTTGCACTGAGCATAGTGTATTTAGAACAAAGTCACACACATCAACTTTTTCGCAAAGGCTATATGATTATCTTGTAGTTGCCAATCAAACACCTGCTCAACTCAGCAGAAACGTGGCTATGCCCTTTTAGAGCCAGTTCATAGTGTAGACAAGATTTCCCTTACCCTGAATGAAGTTTTTATACCATAAGCTTCTAACAGTGCTCCATTGGCTGGTGACAGTCCCATACCACCAAGACCATTGCCAGCAAGTGCGATACCATGCGCCAATGACCAGTACTTCGTATGATAACGAGGCAGGATCAAGAGGGAACAGCTGTAACATAAACTTGAACCGAGACCGAATAACAAACCGAACGTGACGTACAGAATGTACACACTATCGGCAAACGAGGAAACAAAAAGCCCAAGACCGGACAGGGTGGCACCGAGCAGCATGGCCGGGCGAAACTTTATACGACGGATTACCTCGAAGGAGATGGGTGTACTGAGGTATGAGGTACTGATGGAAAGGGAGGCAACCCATGCTGAAATGAAAATATAGTATATTTGATAAAATGTATTTTTTAAATCTATTTGAGCGGATTTGCAAAGTTTTAAGGAACTGCGCTACCAATGAGAGTCCTGCCATCCTTGCAAAATGCCTGTAAGGGACCCTTTTAGAGAGAGCAGGAACTAATGATTTTCAACGAAAGCACCTAAACGGTGTTGAGCTATACAACACAAGCGCCTTAAACAAGAGGCCACGAATTCATAATAAATAAAACAGCGGGACGCTGCGAACCTCAGCGCAAAAAAATTTAACTGCTTTGCGCTGCTTAATGTACTTAGACTAAAACTAGTCCAATAAAATTAACAGTGCAATAGCCTTACTGGTAGCCTAGAACGGCTATTTCTCGTAGCGACACACGGTTCTTATAACAATGTTTCTTATAACTATACGTAACGTTTAACGTTGCTATAAGGTTCATTTGCTATGTCAAAACAAGGAAAGCGAATGTAGAGGCTATAATCTAGACTACCCCTGGTACAACATGTCGTTTTTCTCAATATTTATTTTATGATTGAATCATAAAGTGTACAAAGAGTCTTAATCCTTAAAGGAAGTGTGTAGAGAGTCTTATTTATCCTACTTGAGTTCTTTTTTGGTTTTGTTTACACAACTTAATCTGGCTTTTATAGCTCAGTAAATAAACATCTTTTGATGTTTTTTTCTACTCAAAAGCTTTCATTAAAACCTGGTTTTCATAGCATGAGAAAGAAATGTGTAAAGCTAGCTAGAGAATTCATTGTTGAAGGAAACCGTCCTTAAAATAACTGAAAGTCATAGTTTGCGCTACCAGAAATCTGACTACGTATAACGACGACGACAACCCTCACCCGCTCAGAGTGCTGAGGTAATAAAATCATTTTTAGACCATCAGGTCTTCATTGTTTATTCTTTTCAATGACATCATTCTGCGTAGAATATAAATATACAGTTTAGAATGTTAGAGGGACTGGAACGTCGCAATGAATAATCTTATCCTCGCACAGGCATTATTTATACATTATAAACCCATTAAGATAATCCATTTAAATTTTGATGAACCATTTATTTAATTGATCATCAAGAAAATTTTTCCGTTACCTTATATTATTGACACAAAGCTGTAATTTGTCTGAAGGATAACAATGAAACAGAAAAAGCAACATTGATTTGTGACCGGGTAGTCACGTGATCGAATCGTAACCACTGTGGTAAGGGGATTGAGTCCGCTATTGGTCAACTGTGCATAGTCAACTTTTCACTGGAGTTTCATACGTTTTTTTTAGTGTTTCGCAACGTATGCATGACCCTCATTGATAATAACAGTCAACTAAGATGTATTTATTGTCTTGCCAAGTAGTAATAGTAGAAATGTCTGAAACATGACAATGTAGTAAAAATATAAAAAATAACAATTATAACAAATCTTACAAGTTGAAACAGGACTTCCTCCATATCCTTCAGGTTCTGGTTGTAGCAGCTTCACGTAAACTGGTCCAAACGATTTGTAAAATCCCAACACAAAAAATTGCACAATGAAACTGGTTGCACATACTACCCAAGGGAAATATTTAGTCCTGAATCTTGATTTGACTTTAATGTCTCCTTCTGCTTTCTTTTCTTTCTCTCCTCCGTCTTTCTTCTCCTTCTTCTCCTTCTTGGTTTTCTTTTTGGACTCCTTACCTGTAGGTGCGTCTAAATCTTCCTTTTCCTTCTCCTCCTCGTGCATCGCTTCCATACTGCCATGACGATTCATAATGTATGTATATGTTTTTGTTACTATTTGATCTACAAAATTCTAAGGAGAGGAATAAATTTTATAAGATTCAAACAAATATATTAAATGAAAGCCAAATCATATAAAAGTATTCAAGAAATATTTAGGTCAAAAAAGAAATCTTCTCTACACTACATGGACAACATTCTACAAAAATAAAGATTGGCATATTCTTAAAAAGTCATTAGAATTCCATTTATTACAGATGTTTTTCCTTGCTGTACACTTTCAATACTATTTTGTAATAGTTCTAACTATCAAAAGTTATGACTTGAATTACTTAAAATTTCTGCTTGATAAACGCAATAATCTTTTTGAACTCCACATTCTACCAAAGGAAAATGAAAAATTCTTATAAAGGGTGACGGAACTTTTTAACTGCTTGCAAATCTTTTAAATAATAATGGATTCGAAGTATCTCATCGGATCTGTTATTGCCTTGATAAAAATCCAAAAGCTTGATGCAAAACTCGGAATGTTGGATATAATACGGAGAATATACATTGTTGTTAGTTAACAGCTGTAAAGTATATACCATTACGTATCTTGGTATATTGATTGTGTTACCATCGTCATCCTGGTGTGCATTGAATAATGAATCAACCACTTTCCATTTTACAATAATAATTTGTGCGCTACAAACTGTCAATGTCATAAAACTTACATAAAGTTCGCGTTTCAATTCATGATCAGTCGTTCTTTTATAGAAAAGTCTCTTAAATGTATTTGTAAAATCGAGGCAAATTTCATCAAATGCCTCGTTCTTCCAGTCTACTTTATGAGGTTTTGACTAAACATGAATTGAAAATTTAGAATCCCTCCATAACATACAGTAGTTTTTGTTGTTGAATTTTTCATTGTTTATTATTCGCACCCACTATGTTGCACTTGTGGCGGATAAAACACTGCCAGCCTTTATAAAAGAAGCGACGATCGGAGATGCAATAATTCTATATAATTCTTTGTTTACAAAAGTCGTTGTATATTCACTTATCTTTTCCAGTAAAGATACATAACTAAGTAGGACACGTGGAAGAGTTTGGTCTTTACCAAACCACAGAAACTCTGATCAAAGAAAAACTTATTTAATTCTTTAGCAACAATGCGAGGTAATGAAATACTTCTATAGTATTGGAAACTATTGTACTTTTTGGTACATCATTCATTACAAATTGAAAATAATGAGAACTAAGCTTTTTCAGAAAACTGCATTCTACTAAAGTATTCCAACGTTCTGGAAATTATTTTAAAATGTGAAACTTTATAAGGCTCCTTACCATGTTGTCATAAAGGGGGAGGTAATTAATAGTTTAAATAATTATTTAGCTTTTTAAAGCATTCCAGGATAAACTCATTGAGAAAGGTAAATTCATTAATTAAGAAAAGTATTTCTGAATTAGGCTTAATAGTCTGAGCCATTAAGTAGGCAATTATAGTGGTTTAATTGCTCCACGATTACGTCATTATCTCATCCCAGGTATGCATGTGTCGGTGTGTATTATTTACATTTCATAATGTTTATGAATTCAAAGAGCTCATCTGATATTATTAATCTTACAACCCGGCTATAAACTCGTTACCTTTAAGTTAAAAAATTTATATTAAGTATTGTTTTGCTTTTAGGGAAAGGTATTTTCTGTAAAAAAAAATGTTTCATATGTGGGAAACTTTTTTTTTGTTTTCAAGAAGATTTGCACACATTGAAGTTAAAATGGAGGAGTTTCTTTTCCCATAATGCAATGTTAAGTGCTGGTATTAATAGCAAAACACTCCTCCGCATAGTTGAAGCTTTTCTCCACGTGTTTGCAAAAAAGACAAAAAAAACAAATGTTAGATAAAGGACATTTATTCCAGTTAGGACCTGAAAATATTTTTGGCACTGATACAGGGTTGTAACAAAATCTTCTAAACGTTTCACCTTTGAGCGGATTCGTAAAGGGCGTTTTCTATTTTTGTTTGTTATCGTAGTTACTTCTAATTATCTTTAAATTGACAGATCATAAAATAGTAGAAATAATTGACATCAATTTCAGTAATTTCTCTAAGGCATTTCATTAATAGTGAAACTTATTAACGAATCAAAAAATAGATGGTGTGTGCAAAAATAAAAAAGCTTGAGGAGAATTTAACTATTGATATATTCTGTAGTGCTAGAAAGACACTCCTTTTTTATTTTTGCATTTTTATTGTGTGTGCAGCATAATAACAAAAATTGAGAATTGCAATTTTTCACGAACCAAAAAGCAAAGCAAACAAAGAAGCAAAATTATTTTATTTATGACACTCAAAGGGAACGATTCACTAAAAAGGATATACTGAAAAAAAAAACATTACATATATAGAGCCTTAAAGGAGTTAAATTCTATTTAGTTGGGTAGAATGTTGAAGACTATAATATATATCGTGAGTCTGATGTGCAAGAAAATGTAATGTACATTATGCACGAAAACCAAAATTTCAATCAGTTAGCATTAAAAGTGGGAAAGATCACTATCAAAACATTGCTTCGAGTAATGGATGCTAACATTTAGGTTTTCAGCTGGATGACCCAGTGGCGTATTCAGAACATATTCTAACATATCAGATGGAGAGTCTTTTTAATGGTTATGATTACCTTTCGATTGTCCATCACTCTCCTTGGCAGAGGCTTCAACAACAAAAAAACAGTATATGGCAGATACACATTGAAAATATTACATGTATCATGTATTGAAAATAGTGCTGGAGATTGGACCACAGCTCTTGCATTCAAACGAATTAAAATACAGATAAATTACGATGAAAACGAAATGTCAAATATGGCAATTTTCCACTGCAAAAAAAACAAAAACTTACTACCTATCAAAATACGTTGCAGTAAAACATGATGATATACAAGTATGCATAAATACTGCATTTGGTTCAGCATCAGCACCAAATAAATATGTCAGAGAATCGACAGTTTTTCCCTCTCATTTATCCCCTGCAGTCGATTAAAAATTCCACAGAGATTTTTTTCCATCCATCAATATATCCACGAGACAAAACTTTTAACACTTTTCAGCTAGTCTCATGCTTAGTTATTGATCTAGATGGAAAATACTCCTTAAAAGCATTCATAACACAAATAAATCCCATGCATTTAATTACATACCCCCTCCATCAAAATAATTGGTTTACTGCAACTCTCTAATTAAAAATATGCACTCCATCTTATAGTGCAATAACTTTAAGCTATAACCAGTTGTTAAACTAAACGAAGGAGAGCTATTTATATTGTCTCTACGAACCAATGCTATTAAAACAGCTTTTCAATGCAATATGCACTAATGTTAAGGCTCTGGTCACATTTTCATTCAGACTAGTAAAAAGTTGATACGTGATAAAAAATATTTAAAAGGTTAGATATCCGTCCTGCCTTTTAAAACATAATCAAGTAATGGTTGTGATTACACTACTTACAAAATGTTTACCAGCAAAGAACCTTCGGTATTAAAAAGTTCAATGGTTTTGCTAACGTTTGAGAAACACCTATGGAAATCAGCAATGAGGAAGGTTGTTCTCGTCACTATTACTGGTGAAATCGAACCGATTACCATCAATTTGCAAGTCAAACACCTTTAAGGACTCAACCGCAGCTCATTCTTTGGAAACTGAGAAGTGTAGTTGCAGATAGGGTCATTTTAATTAAAACTCTTCACTAATATTACATACAATATTTTACACATAATGTGAATGGAGCCTTCTAAATGAAATACCTGAAATGTAGTTGCAGTTTATTATTTTTATGGTCAAAATCACTCGATTGGTAGAGACGAGAATATTTTTTTACACTCGATGTAAATGGGGCCTTAGATGGCACGCTTTTTGTTTTCAAACTAAAGTCATACGAGCACACAAATATCATACGGATAATAAATATATGTTTTTATGAGCTCATTCCTTTGCACAGAATGGCTCATTATGTTATGACTGAGCTATATTATAATGACACGGACGATCCCATTGAGAACATCAACTATTAGCAATCTCCTCTCTCTCAATGCAATTACATTTCTTTCCGATGACAGGAGAAGCGACGGGGAGAAAACAAAAGGTTGTTCATAAAAAATAATCAACGTCTATCAACGTCTTTTGACCTATGGAAATCAGCAGCGAGGGAAATTGTTCTCTTCACTGTTACCGGTGAAATCGAACCGACGACATGAAAAGCAATGAGGAAAAGATAAAAAGTTGTCCTTCAAAATAACCCCAAAACGATATTAAAAGAAACTGCTCCTCAACGCTTCTTTTTGTACCCGCAGGCGTTGAGACGAGTTTGAGCCTCGTCATTTGAGCCTGTTCGAAAAGTCTTATCAATGACACCGTTTCAAGCCAGGCCGTTTCGTTAAAGTTATGCGGCGGTGGTGTACTTGAAGTATATTTGGCTTGGTATTCGTAAACACTTGGTAAACACTTTGAATGTAGTGCTCTCCAGCTCTTTCGGAACCATTGACTGACTGCTAAAACCGGCTTGCGTGGTAGGCAAGTAACTTAGAGCAATGCTGTTCGTATATGTAACTAAGTTACAGTCGGAGGGAGGAAAAAAAACAAATACTGGAGGGAATTGATTTTCAATACGTCCCCAATGCGTTTAAAACCCAGGAAATGTGCGATGGTGCCGCGGCTTAATTTAAAATACGTTCTGAATCACTCTAAAAGCCAAAAGATGTGCGAAGATGCCGTGGCGGAAGATCGGTCTAATTTAAAGTACGTTCCTGATCACCTTAAAACCCTAAAAATGTGTGATACGCTGTTGCATAAAATGGGTATATTTTAAAGTACGTCCCGGACATATAATAAGTGGTAAAATTTGTTGATTATTTAATAGCCGTGGGCTTAACTGGAATTGCTTTCTATCCTTTGTTCTTTTATCGTACGATAGTTCTCAATTTCTTTGAGGATAATCTGATACTCTTGATGTGAGATATGGGCATCCTCAATAGCCTTGGATACCAGACCTGAAATACTATCAAGCTTTGACTCTGTTAGCACCTTAATTTTATGAGTCGCAATGGAAGCAATCTCCCACTGTTATTGCGGTAATTACCAATGTATCGCTAATACTCATAGTCGTCGTTTACATCGTTTAGTCAACCTCGCTCCGCGAGAACTTCTCTATTTCATCTATTTTTTGACTTTCGTCAAACGACGACGGCGCAGAAGGTATATCAGTATACAATTTTTGATCATAAATGCTTGTCATTTATTATTAGGCGAATAAATAATAGATTGGTAGGTAGATTATTACCCCTACCATCTTGGATTCTAAAGTTGAAGTGGTTGGTATAATTTCCTTTGAATTTGACGGTAGCGGGGTATGTCAAGTTAGCAGTGAGCGATCCATCTAAATCGGCCGCTACAGGTATAATTGTGATCGCTCTAGTTTTTTTGCTGTTAACGATTGTTTGCTCATCACATTCATTGCAAGTCAAAAACGCGTTTAAGGTATCTGAAAACGTAAATTGTAATGCTGATTTGTTAATGGTCTTACCTTTAGTTATCCCATCAATTGTTTTTTCACCACTTAGTTTGAGTAAATCTTTTATACCTGCTGATAATTCGATACTGTTTGGTCTCAGAAAGTTTATCATACTAACTGATAGTTTGGGAATAGTTTTTTACCTCTTGAAAAACGTACCACGTTACTTTGTCATTATTGTGGAATGGCATTGCAACTTGTTCACCACCAACGTTTAGATGCTTGTTTACAAGTAACTGTAAATCGTGGAATGTGTACGTTTTACCCATAAAGAACCGGTACAACGTGTTTTTTCACCACCTTGAACGTAGGAAAAAATAGAGTCATATTTGGGAGAAGTCCAACCAGGCCAAAGTGTAATGCTACCATCGATTTGTTGGAAATATAGGGGTTATTGATGCAACGTTTGATTTAGGAGTCTACAAGTACTACAAACAAGGTGATTTTTACGATGGAGGTGGTTTTCAAACAGGAAAAATTTTCAACGAAACCCTATGGCTTTGTGGGAGACTCAGCTAAACTTGGCAGTGTATTGCGCGACTTCCGCAATGGGGATTTCTACCACTCTATCGTTTTCACACCTTTTATCATATTCGCAGAGTCTTAAAAAGAACGAGGGTGCCTTTGCATGGATTTGACAAATATAACAATTCGTTTTCTCTTGAACAGGTTAATCGAATAGGCGATGAATATGGGTGTAGCACCAAGATTCTTGCCATCTACAAAAACGAGTACTATTTTGATCGGACAGGTACCGCGAAAAACGGATACCAATATGAGCATAACAATTGGTTGCGATGGTTATGAATTCGAGTCACGGTTTCACGAGACACGGACTTAAAAAAAATATCAGAGAGCATTATAGCCTACACGTATTTGGTGCTAACGTCTCAAGCAGTAGCAAGGCATGCCATTTTGGGGGATACAGCGCAAGTTATAGCAGCTCAGCGTCTATATAATAATAGCCGTATTCTGTATGTACGCATTAATGGTAGCCGCGAGCTGTGAGGAAAATTATTTCAAGATTTTCAAAAAAAAAAAAAAAGTTGAAATTTTTTTTTGGGTAAATTTTTTTTTTTTTTGTGAAATATTTTTGGGCCTAAATTTTTTTGGTCCAAAAATTATTATTTTTCATTTTTCATGTACATGTAAAAAAATGCTTTAGTTTTTTTTTGTGTGAATTATATATATATATTTTTTTTTTTGCGCGGAAAGCCCGAATGGCGTGTGTCATAAACAACAGATTTTATGCATTGTGCGTAAGCAGTCTCTTCAGCATCCTTGCGACGCTGGGAACCAGCTAGTATTTAAATATTTCCCGTAAGGAGAAATATATGTTGAAACGAGCTTTCGTCGTCTTCGCCAGAAATGGTGGGTAACTTTGCCGAACAGAATTTAGATATCGCGTGTTTTACTGTTTATTCTATTTCGATGTTCCGTAAAATACGCGAACGTTACTTTTCGAGAAGATCTCACAAAATCTAAAACACAGACCAACGGATTACC
>JAYRBV010100887.1:0-14673 GCA_036023255.1 Mitrocomella polydiademata | reverse complement strand
AGGATGTAATCCCAATCACCCTACAGTAAGAATAGGATGTAATCCCAATCACCCTACAGTAAGAATAGGATGTAATCCCAATCACCCTACAGTAAGAATAGGATGTAATCATTAATTGTTCTATAACTTTTTTCATATAGACCCAATATCTGTTACGAAACTTATCCTGTGTTACTTTATCAAAATGTGACAATCCCAATGATTGGAGGAAGCCGAGATATTTACTGTTGTGAATCCAAGAAGTTTGATCATGGTAGAAGATGTGTCAAAACTTGTTTTCGATATCTAAGGTAAACAATGTTTTTACCTATTAAATAAGTAAGGTACTTAAATCGACATACAAATATTTAGCTTATATTAGCAATTTATTTGGGGACCTTTATTCATCCATTTTCCATCAACTTTAGTTTCTTCAATAAAACAAAGACCGTTATGCGTCCCTATTATCAAAATTTCAAAAAAAATGTTTGTTGCCAAGGTTACCAACAAAATGGTAGAAGATGCACACGTAAGTTTTCCTCGATATTTGGTACAAACCGTACAACTTTTCAACGACGCTCAATCGTAAAGGGCGTTAATAATTAACATTTAAGAATGAGTTCATAAAGAAAGTACTCACTAGCATAGTTCCTCATTTTTTAAAAACCTTTTTACTAGGTAAATTTTTATTTGTTTAATCAAAAATGATGAAAACGGTGTAATAAACTAATGAGACTTAAGTAGACAAATTTTTGTGGTATCATATGTTGCACAAATTTATCCTCGTGACAATTAATCCTCGTAAGGGTATAAAGGGTAAAAAAAGGCCTATTATTCCATTCAAATGAGGTGTCCATCATTGAAAAGTTCCCCACTAAAAGCAAAGCTACTCCTAAGACATAAAGAATAATCATTATCATTCATTTAAAAAGTTTTTCGATAATCTTTATCTTATAAGCATGAATTATATATTATGTATTAGCAATACTGAGGCAATGTGCTTGTGTTAATGGCTATTGTAATGGACACGGTAAATGTGTTTGTCAAACTGGATTTGAAGGGGAAAGATGTGAAATAGGTAAGTTCATACCTAACTTGTCTGGTTCAAAAAAATGGTCCCTAATAATGCAAATTTTTCCCTAAATGGAGAAGTGTGAATTGTCAAAAAACGTCAAACTTATTGAAAAATAGCAATATAGATTATGGCATTTCGCTCTTCTCAACAAACTTTAAACTACTTCTAGATCCGCCTCTGTATATAAAACATGAAAAAAACGAACAAAATTCATTTTAATGCCCTGCATATGGTCCCAACATTGCGTTAGTAGACTTGATAGTAGACATTTTCTTATACTAATAAAAGTGGGTGACATAATAATTGGTAATCTAACTTATTGAAATAAAACAATGTTTTGTTTGCATGATCTTATCATGGTTGATTTTTTATCACTAGTGTCTCTGATAGTGGGGGTGTCTCTGATAGTGTTAAAAGCAGAGACTTCCCTTTTTTTGGTCTGTTGGACAAAATATTTTCCTCATCCTTTAACAATTCGTCAACTACTTTTCTTATTTTAGACAAGTGCATTCGTAGTACGTTGCGTCAACGTTTGTGTGGGTATAAATGTCTTTCACCAACTCATCCATGTATCTGTTCTGAGTGTTACCAAAACGTCCAAGGAATGTGTGTTCACAAATATACGTGCTATATTGATGGTAAATGTTACTTAGAACATTCATTGAACCTCAGAGGCTGTGGGGTAAGTATAGAAGTATAAAATTGTTTCACCTCGCCCAGGTATGAAAAGAAAATCCATCAATCTGCATCACTAATTGATTAAATTAATGATTTGATTTAATTTTTGAGAATAGAGGAAGTAAAATAAGAACAAATTTATATTTTTATTTCATATTAAGGTTGCGTTTACTATCTTTTTAGAAATGTATTCCTGCACAAAGCAAATTGAATTGGACAAGTATGGACAATAGCAAATTTTTAAGCAATGACTGTGATAAAAATTGTACAAATAATGTAAAAGATTGCATTACCCCAACATCTTCCATTCGCGAAGTTGGTAAAAATTATCAAAGCACAACAAAACACTTTGAAGTCAATGAAATATCAACAATCTGGAAAACTGATCATTCCATAAAGAAATCAATGTTAACATCAGCATCGGCAAAAAGCCTTAAACCAACAAAAAGTACTTTCCAGGTCCTTCAAACTGTAGAAGCGATTGAAACTGAAGAACGACCGCCGCCCCCTCCAGGTTAGTAATATTTATACACATCGATGCAGAACAAAGATTGCATAAGAATTGTCTAAAAAATTCACATAACGATGTCTCTATATCTATATTGCAAAAAAATAATTGATGATTTTTTTATAATTTCCATTCTTGCATTTATAGAAACAGAAGGTTCTTCTTATGAAATTACGTGCGACGGGAAAGCAAGTGGACTTTACAGAATGCCAGAGGATTGTACTAAATTCTATTATTGTATTTTTGGACACGACAAACCTTACATCAGAGATTGTTATCCAGGAACAGCATTTAGTGAAGCTACAAATACGTGCAGTAGACATATCAGACCAGGGGGTATTTGTTAATGTTTAATTGATTATAGACGTTAGAATTTGAAGTATGAAGTTATGTAATATATATAATATTGTAAAGCAGTTGTTGTCCGAGTTTACAAAATATAAATGATTATTTCAAAACTTCTGTAGTACGATATATATAGTATATTAATATCTATCACTGATTTATTCAATTATTTTTACGTTTTCACTTGAATAAAGAAAGGACCCGTTGAATCAAACATCGCTTACGTCTAACTGTTCTTTCTGTAAATTATTCAAATATATTACATTAGAACCAGTTAAAATTATTATATGTAGTCATAGAAACTGCCCATTCAGTTGAAACTCCATTTGAAAATTTAAACATGTGTCCCAGAAAAATGATATGTTCATAAGTCTAATGAAGGTATACGTGAAGACTCTAAATATGAAAACTACGGACGTTGATGAATTATTGATTTGTTTACATTATATTATAGATGTATATTTATACAACTTCCATTTTACCCCTTTTAAAGATAGGGAAATTGTAGTGAGTTATTTAAGGCGAGGGAACATTTTAACAACGTGTAGGCAGATATGATGAAAATGGACATGGATTTTTATGGACAACCTTCTTTACTGATTACAAATTATGTATATAGTACAGTGTGAAGTAATGAATATGTGTCTTTTGGATGCTATGGATTATTAGAATATCCTTGGATTATTCAACTATCAAACTTGTATTCTTATTTATTTTGTATCGAATAATATTGGACGATAGTACTTTAGTTAGCTCAATCCAAACGTTGTTAAATGTACTTGGTTTATTGGTGACTTACAGTAGTTAATGAAAAAGTGGGATAGGAAAATTATTAATTCTAAATTCTTCAATTCTAAACCTAAAATTGTTTAAGTGTACGAAATGACCGTTTGTTGGATAGTTTCAAGAATAAAGAGTAAAAAATGATCTCGTGTCTCGCCGTACTTGATGATTTTTTAACAATGTTACAATTTCAATAATTGATGATGACCTTTTTGTGAGAAAGGAAACACTAACCAAAATAATTAATTTACTAGAAGATCGCACGCAACTGGACAGAAACTCCTCACACCATTATAAGTCGCATTATGTCAAAAAAAACTTTACTCCTGGCACCTCCTCTAAAAGTCAAACTTTGAAGAATTTGTATATCTAATTCCTGTAATCTATTTAGCCGCACAAATCTATCTTGATTTGAAATCTAATGTCTTGATGGGGGTGGAACTTTGTGTGTAACGCTCACTTTTACAATGAATTACTGAGACAAGTAACTTCATGCTGTTGCTGTAGAAGAAAATATCAACAAAACAACATTCTTATGGGAACCAGAAAGTCCTCTTATACAATGGAAACTTTTGTATAAAAATCTGGATATCTTCTTCCTCTATCTGTAGGCTTCTTACACTTTACAGAACACCGACCTTTTAACTTTGTATCATTTTAAATATGTTCTTGCCAAGAAGATTTCTCGAGTTATCAAATTGACTGGTTTTGGGTGTAGGTAATAAGTAGGTTAACTTCTTTATAGGAATTGTATCTATTAAAACTCAAAACACTGACCTACTAAATTTCTATTATCTTAATTATTTTCTCGTTCATTCAAGAAGACATGACTGGTTTCTTGGTGACTATATTGAAATTCCAATCAAATATCTTAGTTTAGATTTATATCTGACCACATTCAGTATGTTTTATTTCAAACTGTTGAAATGTTCATTAATCTTCCCACTTTATTTGTTTTCGTCACTTTTTTTTACAATGTTAATTTGGGATGAAACATATTTCTATTTTGATGTCTGAATGGTTTATCTGGCCTAAATATTTCCAAAGTCTAAGTTTTTTTGTAATAATCTTAGTTTGTGATCAGTCGAACAATTTGAAATATATCTGTAAAGAAATATAAAAAGATTGTGTTGGTGACAAATTCTTTCTTTCTTTCACTGTTCTACATATTTTTAGTTCAGTCATAGAGTTGGGTTAACGGGATTACAGTACTTAATGTATACACTAGTATAAGTTTTCTATCAAAATCTAATTCTCCAACTCTTTAACAAATGAATTATTTACCGACTGGACTCTATTGTCAAAAAGTGTTGTTTTTTTTCTTCAATGTTTGAGATAAAAAGATGGATAGAACATCGTTCTGGTAGAAAAATGGAAGGATATATATGATAACTAAACAATTTTATTTTGGTCATAATGTTGATTTTGTTTTGATATTTTGTAGCTGTTGGGAATGTTGGAAATACTGGACAGAAGAATTTAGATTTTAGATTTTTTTTGGTTACAAGAGGAAATTCGAAAAGCTTCAGAAAGGATTATAAAGGGTGTGATTGATAGAATTATCGTTTTTGAACAATTGTGTCATATGAATGTATATTGTATGAATTATGTATGTATCTTTACATGTACCCTTTAAGGTTATGCTCTAAAATAAGATTTTCTGTGCTTCTAGTCAAGCAATTAAACTCCTGTATTTCTACGTATTGCTACGTTTGAAACTTGATCACTAAATGTTGCACTAGAATGTGGATGAGTCGAGTGAGAGAAAAAAAAAATCTTAATCGGAGTATAATCTCTTGCATGTACAAAATGAGTGAATCAAGGCTTAAATTGTGTGTCATTAGATATATGATGTGAATTGAATATGATGACGAGTTAATTATTTTACATTCCTCAATGAAACGGTGAAAAATTACGTAAGAATTTGTGAATTTCGGTAAAATCTTACAGTCTCTATCTAGTATTTCAGTTTGATATTTCACTTTTCAAAGATTCATTAATCCTTTAAACTTCTGTGCATCAATAAAAAGCATTCCTGAACATTTAGTTGAAATGGAAGTTTATTGTCGGTAGGAGATGGCGTGGTTGATTTTTTAGTGTTTTCTACAAACCAAAGGAGGTGTTGAAAGTTTGTATCGTTTCTCAAAACAACTTCTCTTGTTCAACTTTGTTCCTTTCTCGTCTTTTACAAAACAGCATTTTTCATCGCTCACCTCAATTAAACATATCCATTATAGTGGTTAGCCAGCTCAATTTGTAGTTTTGTCTTCGGTGTATAAAACGAAAGCAGGCCTCAATTACTCTCAATCATTTCTCAAATCAATTGGATTAGAGCAGTGTAAACAGAAAACTCTGTGTCATACTTTGAAACATTTCTCTCAAATGACACTATATGCATAGCATAGATATAAGAAATATGAAAAAAGTAGTCTAAATTTTAGATATTGAACCAATGTTTAGTAAAATACATGTTTATTCGATTTGACGCGCGCAAAATTTGCATTACATGTCTAAATTTTCATTTCATATTCACGTGGTTTACGAGATACTTATTTTTAAAGCTTTATCAATTTTCACAAGTCATTCTCCTGGTCGTGTACATAGAGTCAGAAAGACAAAGTCGATCTGTCGCAAACCCCCCAAATAGGATAAGCTTCCTCCAAAAAGACATGGCGGTGAAATCAACATACTTGTCAAAGTCATCTTGATCCACCAATAAAAATCTTTTGTTGGTTTTTCATTTCATTCAATAACAAATCAAAAAGGTTTCTGACATATAATTTTGATTGTAGATCGTGCAAGGAAGAAGATGTGTTTTGTTGAAGGTCCCAGGAGACATTTACAAAATTATTATTTATTTCCGATCGTTGCGTTGTTTCAAAAATCAAAAGCACCGAAAGATGAGAATTGTTTGTGCTGGTTCGTTAGTTGGTTATTTCGTTTGAAAAGTTTCATGATTGAATGAATGAGATGTGTTATTTGAAATTCAGTAGAAAGGAGATTCTGATTGCGTAGTCGTAGTGTCTGTGTCTTTGTGTATGTGTATACTTTTCTGCTCGTACGTGGCTTTCAAATGTAGTCCAGATCGAACAAGATGTAGATTTCTTTTAAGATAAAAATGTGTGAATTATTTAATTGTCATCGCCCTGTAAATCATTTTCTTAATATTTGAGGATAAAACATGTGTAAGATTTTTAAATTTTGATCGTTAGCAACCTTTCAAATAACTAACGGTATGGTAATTTCATTAACATCTAAATAATATTTTACAAAAAGAAGCTCCGTCCTTTCTATCTAACGTGAAGAATTCATTCTTGGGACGATCTGTATTTTTATTGAAACTCCACCTATTTTAAAATACTTTACAAAAAAGTGTGAGACTTGTAAACATACAATGGGCTTTGGTACCGTAGACTATGTTACCATATAGGGAAAAGACACATTCAACTAAAACAAACAATACACATTCTACAACACCTTTTAAATGTTGAAATACCTTTAGATATATGGTTAAAGTTGGGTAATTGAATTGTCACTGACTCTCAGTTTTCTCATAGTGAGCTATTGGAGATATGTCAAAAAGTATGTTATGATAGAGAGCCGGCAAGACTGCTTAAGAATAGTGGTAAAATATAAAAGAAACAAATTAGTCTTTTTACAGATTAGAAAGGATAGTAATCACTAAAGCTTTTAAATGCTTTATCAATTATAGCAAGTCTTTTTGTTAGCAAATCACTGCAACGCTGTTGTGACTGGTGACTGGAATGTTCGTAAAGTGGCTTGAAATTATTACCATGGCTGCTGATTCCTGATTCATATACCAAATGTATGATGCCATATTTTCCCCCTCGCCATACAAGGATCACAAATGCTTTCCTAAATTATTTACCACGGTAAAATAACTCGGTATTATTATGCTTGGCAGTAAATATTAACTTTAAAATTCTTCTTTCAGAAGAAGAATGAGGAACAAAGAAGAGTAAAAGAATAAATGGGAGAAATTATGGACGTGTACATGTACCTTTATATAATGACAATAATTCTACATCATTTGGTTACGTCAACCATTGCTAGCCAAGGTAAAGGAATATTTCTTAAAATTTTCAATTCTTTGAAATAAAAAAGTGCGAAATTTGAAACGACCTTGTTTTGGTGTAAATTCGATGATCTTCTAATCTAATATGTTTTCTTCAGAAAATGACGTGACTTTTTTGTGAAGGTTTTCAATCATTTGGTTTCATAAAGACACTGTATAATAGGTGTACTTTGTTTTCTTTTGTTAGATTTAGGATCGGTTCATCGGGTTGTATACAGAACATTTGTATTATCTGATGGTGCGATAGTTCAATGTTATGGCGGTTGTAAACAAGATGTTGAAGGTAACAAATTTGTTTTGCATCATTGTGTAAATGGAGTCTTAAACATTTTGGGTCATAAGAAAGTTTGAAATCAATAATTGCTGCTATATGATAAATTTTATTTTTTGCTCGCCAAGGTTCACTTTCTATTTGCGAAGTATTTCCGTGAAAGATCGATATTGGAAAAGTTATTTTTGGGATAACGGGAGGAAAATCATGATGTCTATGAAACATAATGGGATTGTTCGATTGTTAAGTTTATCAATATTTCAATTTCTTGAAATGAATGAAAAAGCCATATTTCTGCTTAAAAATAACACAAAAATTCCAATCATTATTTTTACACATGTACAAAGCATTTCGAATTAGAATTCAAAAATAATGAAATAAACAAGAATATAAGAATGAAAAAAAAAACAGGTTTTAGCCCTGTTCTTATTGTTCAGATTTACACCATTCAGCTAATGTGATTAAAGAAATTTAATGGTTGATTTAGTGGGAGACATAAACTTTCTACCTACCTATGAAAAGTAGGGTCAAGAAATCTTTTGCGTTTTAATCGTTTTTGTGAAAAACTTTCTGGCTCTGTTTAAATCAGATTCGTTGGCGTTTGTTAGTTTGTTGAGTTTATGGCTTGTGTGATATTTTACTGATAAAACATTTGTTTTGCAGACTCAAATAGAAGACTCCAGACCTTCCAAGTTACACGTTGTGAAGGACAAAGATTACGTTTATCGTGTACAGGCACTAACAAACATATCCGGATCCTTTCCGCATCCGTTGGTAGATTAAGTCCGGACATTGAGTTATGCAACGACCATAGACTGGTTTGTTCCAGAAATGTGACAAATGATTTCCAAAAATGTGAGCATAGTAAATCTTGCAATTTCAATGTACCAAGCAAATATTTGAAGGATAGATGTGGCAAAGTCAAATATCTCTCGTTGGATATACAATACAATTGTGGTAGGTAGAATACCAATTTTACAAAACACATTCAGGTATTTTACTCATAAAACAATGGAGACGAATTCTCGTTTTTGAGTCATGATCATTATAGAATAAACTTTCTCGAACTTTACTGAGAAGAACGGGGATGGTTCCTACCTGCATAAATATCGAGCAACTTGCTAGTTTTGATGATAATTTGGTAAATATACCCGAGTAACTAACCAAGAAGCACTGTCGTTGTCAACCGTTGATTCCTTTTATATTTACTTTGTCCATGATACTTTACAGAAAATAAGACGAACATGACGTCATGATAATAAAGGAAAGGTGACAAAACAATGATATATATGACTTTTTATATCTGTAGGCTTAATAAATACAATCCATCAAAATTATTTTTAACCTTAAGATACTTTTCAAAGAGTAAAAGAAAGCTTTCGGTGACATTACACGTGTTTATGGTCTAAAGAAAAGAAGTGAGAATGAAAAAGTTGGCTACTTAAAAAAAAATCGTGTAAAATGAATTTAAAGATTTTAGTAATAAAAATTCAATTTCTTTATTTGATTTTTCTTATATTTTCATATATAATTTTAGTCGATATTACATTTCATAATTTCATGAAAGTATTTTTAAAAATGTATTCTATATTTTCTATCTATTGTTTTTAGTGAACACTTCCAAAGAAACGTTAGGTAAGTCTCCCTTTTGTAATGCCATTATTTTTGTAGACGTGTATTTTGATCAATTTAGAAATTATACCGAATACACCTTTTCGACGCAATATTCTACCATTATGATTTTACACTAAACTCGAACTCAGTTTCCTCCTTAGCTATGCAAGATTAACTTTTGTTATTCAGCCGAGAAATGTGCTGCCGTTTATGTTTTTATTAAAAACTTTATTATATGTGATAATCAGGCGCGTATCTGGGGTGTCTGCGCGTCTGCGGTAGCAGACACCAATTTCAGTCAATTTCAGTCAATTTCGAATTTGATGTGCTGCTTCGCAGACACCTCTTTTTCCTGATAATAGCGTTGATAGTTTTCCCAAGGTGGTATTTAAACTCATTAACCAAACGGTCTGGATCGGTTTTGGTGTAAAATTGTTGACGTTTTTTCTAGTGTTGAAACGGTGTATTCTTATTGGTTGCCAAAGTTGTCTAAAATGTAAAGTGCAGCGGGAATTTCCATTCTAAAAAAAACATCTAGAAAGTATTGTAAAACGTTAACAAAGAAATCCAGAAATAAAGTATGAAACTAAAAACTAAAATAACTATCTTCTAGATTTAGAAATATTTAAAATACTTGATTGAAAATACTTGAATACGTGCTTACAGTAAAATTTTCAAAGTGCGTTAAAGAAATCTAGAGCTGGAACGAGAAAGTAATGCATTGTATATAACATTGTAAAAGTGAATTATTTTGTCATGATAATTTCTAAACATTCTTTAGAAACAACCATGCTTTCAACATCAACAGAATCCTTTTCTCCATCACCCAATCTCATCACTAGAACTTTAGAACTACAAACACCTAAAAGTCAAACCTTACCAACCCCGTACACATCGTTCAGCGAAGATGACCACAGGAAGAAAAATAAATTCTTTTGGCTGTTAACCGTTTACGCGTTTTTAACGGATAGCAATTTTATAGCAAGTGAGATTTTCTCTTTTATTTATATATAGCAAGTGAGATTTTCTCTTTTATTTATATATAGCAAGTGAGATTTTCTTTTTTATTTATATATAGCATGTAGGATTTTACATCATTAGAGAAATTCAATGTGGAGAAATAATGGATAAAACTTGTTAACTCTTTTGGGCTTTTAATGGAAACTTTTTGATTGTTCTGTTGAAGATGCAATTTTTAGCGACCCCCGTGGAATTTCAATTAAAGTCTTGAGAACATACTCTTTGGAATTTATTTAAGACCTCCTGGAATTTCTAATATTCTGGAAAAGCCCATTTTATTGGTTTTTATTTCTTTTGTTATAATAATAACTATCTCCGTTTGATTTTAGTGCATAAGGCGCATATGGCTTTGGCGATAATCCTTTCGATATTTGTGGGTCTTGTCGTCAGCTTGTTCTTCATTCTCGATCATTCACGAAGAACGAAACGGAAGAAAATGAAGAAGAAAGGTGAAAAACAAGAGGAAGGTATTTCAATAATGAAAAAGAAATTACAGCTTTCGCTTATAGTAATAAGAGCCTTACATACCATAGGGGAGTGTAGGTTGAGTGCCGCCGACCTTTCGTGATCTGACATGTTAAGTTTTAAAGACTCAATTGTTAATTATAATGTATGTATTTGCAATCGATGTATTTCCACAATTTTAAACATGTATTTCTTTCTTAGGGTCCTCTGTGTCATAATTCCTACTTGTAATTCTAATTTTAATTTTTTTTCAGACAATTTGATTGCTAGTGAACAACTGGAAGATGGGAAATGTGACATCATCCCTATGATAACAATTACCAAACGACCAGCAAATGGATGTTTAAAGAAAGATAAAATTGCTGAGACTCTTTTTGTTGATCTACCTCCAGACGATCTGAATCATAATACTACTGTACTTCAACAGAACCATGGAAAACTTTTGCAAGTTATACAGGAAGATTTCTTCAAAGAACCTCAGATGGGAGGAGATCACACTCATTCACCTTGCGTTACGCCTGATCTAATTGATCATCGATCGACTTCACTTAGTCACTTGCCACCCCCTCCGAAGGAGTTGCTAGAAAATCATTCACCAACGTCTTCATCATCAGGTGAACTTATCCCTCCTCCGTGGGAGTTTCAAAGCAGCGAAGACGTTCCTTCATTGATCATTACGAGTCCAACTCCTACAAACAGCTCCTCAAATACGCTTGTCACAACAAAGAGAAATACAAAAATTATATCAGACCAGCAAAGTACAGCTGCTAGACCTTGTTTGAAACAATCATCCAACCAAAGTAGCAATTCAAAAATAACGCAAGAGAAAAAAGTACGCTATCCGAGTAGTATGCAACTGACAAGAAACTTTCACCCTGATGAAACAATACTTTCAAGTGTTCCAACGAGTATACAGAGAAAGCTTTCTTTGGACAATAACAGTGCCGATTTTATCATAGCATCACAAATGGATATGACGTTAAACCGATCAGTTAGTAACGATTTCATCAACAATAAACCTCGTACGAAATCCAAAAGAAATGAAAGCCCGTTATTCCAAACACGCTTGAGCGAAGAAAACAAAACCAGTATGAACAGTTTGAACAGAAACCCGAGGAAAGGGAAACTACATGTTATACCTTCATCCGAAATATCCTCATTGGATGACACTTTTATAGATAACAGTAGTATACAACCTTGTGCGGAGTATTGCACTGCGCAAATAATTTCTCCTCCAAGACGGCATGATATACCAATGGACAATATACATACACTAAACGACATTGATGATGACAGTGTTCTGGTGAACGACCAAATAGACCAGGACCAAGAACGTTTGGTGAGCATTGAAGAATCTGGATACCAAAGTCGAGAGACAGGTACTGATTCTCTTTGTAGCAGCAATCGTTCCACAGACAATGAAGACTTTCATGTATTTTCACCAACACCTCTACAAGGAATTCTCAAAACAAAAACCACTCGACAAAGAGAACGTAGTTCGAAAAGAGAACCAGTTGCAAATGTTAAAGTTTTAACTAAGGTTGCAAGGCGGATGCGCTATGAAAATAGAACACAATCGGAACTCCGTCCCTCCGAAAGTTCCATGGAAGATACTAGCAGTAGAGACTCAGTTAAGATACCACGTACCCGGATCAAAACAAAGCGGAGAGAAATCCCACCGGACTGTAAACGACTTGTTGATACCATCATCAAAAACAATTCAAAATATCATAGTGATCCGGATGTGGTGACGTCACAAACTGTAAATAAAAATGGTAACGTTCACACTGAGTGAACATTTTTGATAAAATTACCCTTTTTGTTTGACTCGTTTAACATTATTAGCACCAGGTCGAAAACTATAGCCTGTATGTATTATTTCCTTAATAAACCAAAATTCATGAAAATATCCTATTATATTCCAAGTTTGATATTTTAAGTGATTCTATTCAATATATAGTTTATTGGTTCCAAATGACAATGAATTTCGAACAGCACGGGCTGTATATACTGTGTAATCTTGCTAAAAGATGCATTATTAAGTTCATCAAAAGTATTCGTGTTCGTCCAATGAATTATCCATAATGGAACCAATATACCCCTGCCCTGGTGCTAATGATATTAACATTTATACAAATTAATTGTTGTAGTTGAATAACATTATTATTTATCACACTTTTAGAGTCTGCGACCAAGTAGAGTCGTGAGTTGTGAGTTATGAAAAAATTAGCGGCACCGATTCTATTTTTCCGGAATTCAAAATTTTCAAAAAATTCTATAAAAAAAGTCTAAATTCTCTAAAAAAAGTCTAAACTTTAAATTTTCCACAAAATTGAAAAAAATTTCGAAAGTTTCATATTTCAAAATTCAAATTGGTTTGGAACTTAATTCTTTTTGGCAATATATGTAATGTAAGTAAGTCCCTTTTCCCTTGTAACCCAGGAAAACTGTATTGTTGCTGGTGTACTTAGTACTTAGCGTTTATAGGCAAGAAAGTGTTGAGTTCAGAATCGGAGCTTAATATACCCTTTTGAGGTCTCGCGTTGCTATGCTCTTTTAAACGCGCCAAAATCTGCGAGAGGAAAAAACATAAGGGTCCCTCTGCAACAAACATTATTTCACTGCAATGGTTTCTTTTACTGGTTACGCTGTACAACAGAGAGACGAAATTAAAAATGTGTTTTTAAAAATTCTAAATTTTTTTTCGAATTATTAATTAGGTATTTTTTTGAAATTGAAAATTTGAAAATTTGAAAATTTAGAAACATTTTTGAATTTTTTTAAAAATTAAGAAGAATTGTTTTAAAAATTAGGAATCTTTTTAAAGATTTTGAATTTTTTTGTTGATTTAGACTTTTTTTGAATTGTTTTGAAATTTTAGACTTTTTTTGAAAATTTAGAATTTTTTTGAATTCCGGAAAAATAGAAAAAAATAGAATCTGTGCCGGTAATTTTTTAATAACTCACAACTCACGACTCGAACTTTACTGTACCGGGACTCACACTTTTATTATCGATTTTAAAAGTCTGGCAAGCCCTTGTTTGTTTTTTGAGAGCAAAGAAAGTGTTGGGGGATGAATTTCTAGTTATAGTCAAAATTGGCTATTATCTTTTCAAAAAAAAATATTCAACTGAAACATTACAGAAAAAAAATTAGCAAAAATTTACGGAGTAAAATGAATATTTATCTGTATGACCAAAACTTAACTCTCACTAACTAATTTTTAACAAAAAATTTAAAGCTGCCAAAAACTAGTCCATTTTCAAAGGTAGATTTGAGGCATTATTTCAAGGGTCTAGCACTTTCCAATCTCTGCCATCTTCTTAACCCTATTTGAACTGGGGGGGGACCATTTGGTCCCCCTGTTGGTTTTTGGTGTGATACCTTTTGAAATATGAAAGGTTTTCAAATAAATCAACAATTCTTAAAAATATGTTTTACACAATAAAAAAAAGAAATTTGATTAATTTGATAGTTATGCTCAAAATGAGGATACTAGGTGAAAATCGTAAGGAATTTTTGTACAAATGGCAAAAAATTGTTTTTGCAATAATCTTACGAAGAAATGACTTTTACGATTTCAAACTTGGTAAGAGTGTTTATTATGATGAGGAAAACATGCTGACACGTATGTAAAATAAAAAATCGACGTCAATTTCCATAATCCCAGCTGGCACACAATGTCGTACCGACGTCGCTCTATAATCGTGAATAGGCTGCGACGTCGGCCGATCTCCCACCGATGTCGGTAAGGCATCGGTATTCCGACGTCGTTTTTCCGAGCTCAAAATGATATCACCACGACATCGGTATTCCGACATCGGTATTCCGACATCGG
>JAYRBV010100775.1:0-13736 GCA_036023255.1 Mitrocomella polydiademata | reverse complement strand
CATGCTAGACTTAATTAGTTGTAAGATAAGCATGCTAGACTTAATTAGTTGTAAGATAAGCATGCTAGACTTAATTACTTGTAAAATAAGCATGCTAGACTTAATTACTTGTAAGATAAGCATGCTAGACTTAATTACATTTGAATTGCCAACATTGTAATTATCGTATACTTAAAATGACTAAACATCCCAAACCCGATCCCACGACGCTGAGAGTGATTTCCCAAATATCCAGTTTATATATGTACAAGTTTTTTTCCCTTTAACAGTTTAAAAAAACCGCCTTGTAGGCGTTTTAAAAGATCCGTAGCTTTTGAATTGTTTTTATCTTGTGCAAATTGCTTAGAATGCACTTTGCAATAAACAGGGCGCTATTTTGCTGAAAATATAAATCCTCGAAAGATCAGCTTTTACGCTGAATTAGAATACCTAAGTATAAAAATGAAAACTCTCAAAAGTGTCTGTGATATATAGTTTATTTTGTCTGTCAGAAAGGTATTACAATATACACACATAGGCAGGGTTAGATAGTAGACATGATATTTCTCTTTCACGCCAGAAAAACATCTCGCGAGTTTAAACAAAGGGAGACATTTATCTTTCAGCAACCTCATAACATTGCTTAAAGGGCGAATCAACATTTTTGTTCGCTGTTTTTGCAGAAATTTCTCTCAGACACAATTTATACAACACTCTATCTCATTGTTGTTGTAAGTAGCTTAGTAAGTGTATGAGAAAAAACAAAAACTCTAAGCACTGAGATTGGTGTGAATTTATTTGCCAATAAATTGTGGTATTATGATGGTGATGACGAGAACTGAAAGTTTTGGTCATCGCAATATTGGGTCTGAGGAACTAACTCGTTCCCAGTGTAACTTTTCAATTGCAACCGTGAGTAAACGCTTTCTTGGATAGATCTCTGGGAGTTTTATCGCCAAAAAAAACCACTTAGTATTTTTTTAGAAATTTTAAACGGGTAGAAAAAAAAAGACCTAAAACACATAGATCTTTCTAGGAAAACGCCAGATTTTTACAATGTGAATTTTTACTTTTATTTCAAAAGTGTCAACAAGTAATTTTTCACCAAAACAAAACGCGTTTCAACTTGAACCATTCTGTGGTTTATTTCCGGAATCTTGCTGTCAAAAAATAGACAGATTGGTTTACAGATACGTACTTAAAGTGCAGGTATCTTTCCTGTTTTTCATATGAAAGTTCCACAAAACCTCCCAAATATATACGAGCAAACTTCCTGTCGGTGCGTTTGAAAGTCTACAAGTGGATACCCCTCTTTTACGTGTTGATAGCGTGTGAAATTTTCTCACGCTGACCACATATACAGTTATCCGAATCATATTACCAAGTCGGTGTGTAGGAACAAAAAATAACATGAAATTATAAAGTCACGTCAGAAATGATACGATCCATTTTGGTTTATTTATTTATTTATCTTTTTTTGGGGGAGGGGTGTAGGGAGGGGCAGGTAGATTTTGGGAACAACATCAAATTTTTTTTGAGGAGTCCTTATTGAAGGGTAGGGTCACTTAGACCTTCATTGTATCCTCCTGGAGGTAACTTTAGTTTTTATAGCAGCACTTCTTACCGAATATCTTTTCTTAAACTGTACAATTCTAATGGCGCCCGCCTATCCGCCCTTTTTAACCCTAATCTTTTTTCTTTCTTATTTCAGTTTGGTTACTTCAATCATTTTCTTTATCTCTTCATAACGAAGGAATATTCGGTTGAAAAGTGGAAAGAAATTGTGTAAGTACATCCAACCAACATTCAATGGACGCTTTTTGCAGACATGATCCTTTTTCGCCGAACAGTCAAAAAATACAATGAATATAACAAATTGGTGGTTTTACGTTTGTTTCACTCTTTTTCAGCAGTTTTTTACACTCCGGAGAAATGATGAAACTATCAAATTTAACTGCGGGTCACAACGTTTATATGCGTCCGTGTATTTTTAGGAAAACATTGAAACTGTCCAAGGAACATCGGAATATGTTCGAGCAACCAAAACATGTCATGTTTGATGATGACGTCACAGATCAAGTGTTAAAACAAGCTTCTACTATACTTGGTATGTCCCTTAAGGCCAGATCGAACCAGTCCAAAAGTTCATCCAACATCAATGTGGAGGAATGTTTTCTATTGAAAAGGCACGCACGTATCGTACAATACACTCCTCCACATTAAAGTTTGTTGAAATGTTGGACTGGGTTGCTTTTAATACCGTTAATTTTATCCAGATTTAAAAGTGTTGAAGAACCCCGATTTCTCCCGAGTAATGTTCGTGTTGTCACCGCACCATGGCTTTTTACCAATTTGGTGTATCCACTGATCAATTGAATATTTCAATTTCCATGGATTAGTTTTAGAAAAACTAAAGATTTTAGCTGGCAATAATGCGGTTGTATCAATTCTTTTGTGCAGGTATCAATCTCAAATTATTAATCAATAAGTACGGTGGGAAGTATTATGATTACTGCTCCGAAAAATATGGCGATATTTTGAAATCCATAGCAACGAACCTAGCCGATTTCATCAACAACATGGACGACATAAGAAGGCATATCCACAAAATTGAGAAGATACCAGACGAGTGCCCGCCATCGATTCACGCCACTATCGATAAGAAAGGTGCTTTATCGATGTATTATCAATCGAGTCACGGGAAAAAATATCTTGAAGTCTTTCTTATCGGGTTCATCAAAAGAGCCGCTTGGGTTTTGTTCGGCATGAGAAGTCGAATCAGTTTGGCGCACGAAAGAACCGGGCCCGATGATCACTCGATAATTCTGATCAAATCGATAGCATCGTTGATAAAGAAACCTTCACTTTCAAAACTGAAAATGTCAAAGCGTTGCAAAGACTTAATCCTAGAACCGGACCAAATGGATAAAATACTCCCTTTCCATATCATCTTAAACGAAAAACTTGAAATCACACAGTTGGGGGACTCGTTGAATCGATCTCTTGAACAGTACATCCCTGAATACGGGAACAGTATCCATACATATTTCAAACTCGATACACCCATTATAGACTTCTCCTTTGAATCGATACGCAGAAATCTCAACACCGCCTTCATATTATCGAGGCGGAAAGGGTTCTTCCAAAGCAAAGATACCGGTTTAGTGTTGAAAGGACAGATCACTTACTTAGAGAGTTCCAAGTGTCTTTGGTTCATCGGTTCGCCGAAAGTAGACTATGTTCAACACTTAAACGACGAAAGTAACTTATTTCTTAGCGATATTCCTCTACACGATGTCACGAGAGAGGTGCTACTGGTAGGGGAACAAAAACATTCCATAGAAACATTGAAAAATCAGCTACAGATACTGACAAACCGTCTGAAAGAGACGTCGAAAGAACTAGCTTTGGGTAAAATCAACACTGAGAATATTCTAGATCAAATGTTCCCAAAAGACGTCGCTTACAAACTGATGCACAACTTACCCGTCCAAGCCGTCACGACGGAAACGGTGACGATACTTTTTACCGACATTGTCGGGTTTACTGGAATATGCGAACAATGTGATCCAGAGGAGGTGACAGTCATGCTGAATAAATTGTACATTGGTTTTGATGCGCTGTGTGAGCAACATGAGATTTATAAAGTAAGTTTTTATTAAACTTACTGATGATAGTGTAAGCTGAAAAGCTTCTACGAAATAAATAAGATTTGAAATACTTGATTTTACATATAAAGTAAGTATTTTCAATACCATATATATCATTGCTAATTATAAGTGGGGCTGGGAGTAAAGCGAATGGAAATTTGGTGGGGGAAATGATATATGGTTTTTATTCGGATGTTGAATAATTCAGGGTTTTCAGATCAGAATGTTTAAGGATTCCTATTCTTTTGTACGATTTAAAAAAAAAGGAAATCGTATTATGTTAACTATGAAATGTTCGTGACACAATACTGTACATGTGTGGATTTTTCTGGAGATTTAAGAATTGAGTTCATTAAGATTTCCATTATTAGGTTCACCCTGTATAATATCCTAACCTCGTTTTCAGGTTGAGACTATAGGAGATGCTTACATGGCAGTCGGAGGTTTACACAATCGTGAGAGTGACCACGGAAAACTCGTAACGCTGATGGGTGTAGAAATGATAAGACAAGCCAAATATGTCAATATACCAAGGTCCAGGGATAACATCGAGGTAAAGGAAATATTCTCTTATATCATAAATAACCTTGCCCGGAATAATACGGAAACACGGGAATCACCTCACACCGCTCCTTTCATAATCTTTATAAATCTAAGAAAAATAACTCTTAGGAAGAAACTTAAAATGGTGACCTGCCAAACTACCTTCCGTCTAATCGCGCTGACTAACTTATTATGACCGGATGCGTCAGAAGGTTTAGAATTGGTTCTGCAATGATTGCTGGTATATACCCAGTTTCCCAATATGCTTCATGCAAATATTTTCAGATAATGCAATATTGTGTGACCCCGGGAGACCGGATAATGTTTTGGTTTGATTAACGTGATCAGATACATTTGTTATTTATTTTTGTTGAATTTTTCTCCAAGAATAGAAATCTTCTTTCCGCATTCTTTCCGGATATATTGAAATATGCGCGTACGTTCATAAAACTAGTGGGTGGATCTACTTAAGTTTTAAGCCGTTGATCTGGTAGTCTGATCGCCTACTTTGAGAAGACGGAATTGCCTTCACTAGTGTTCTCAATATTTCAACAGAGCAATATTGAAAATCTAGCCTTTGCTCGCTTATGTAAAAATAGTCTGATTTGCATACATTGCGAAAAAGAGTTGTCTTTATACAAATGTGTTTTTATCTGCGAATATTAGAATAATGTAAAAAGCGCCGCAATTTGTATACAAATTTTAGTTCAAAAATAATATAAGACCCTTATTACATCTCTAGATACGTGTTGGTATTCACTCTGGTAAGGTTGTGGCTGGTGTAGTTGGTACCTTAATGCCAAGGTATTGTTTGTTTGGCAAGAATGTGACACTGGCTAACAAAATGGAATCAAGTAGTGAGAAAGGCAGGGTGCACATCAGCCCTCATACCTACTTGTAAGTTTTTTCAATGTTTATTTGATGTTCACAAATTAATGTTAGATGCATGTTGATGCAGCGTCATGTAATTTATATCTGGTGTTTAAATAACTTCAAGAAATGTTTTAGTACTATTTTGAATGTTTGCGAAATTATTTCATAGCGGTTTTTAAAAAAACTTATTTTGACCAAATATCATATTGCAATTCTTCAATACATAGCATATATAGCGAAAGGAAGGTGGCCTGAAATGCCTCTATTACCCTCAATGCTCTCTTGATAGCAAAGTAGTCATTTCATTAAGTAACTACCAAGATTGAATGTGAGTGCTTTCCATGGTATCATTGTTTCAACCATAAGAATAAGAATTTTAAATTGCTTGCTGGGTTAATTAGTAAAACAGAGAATCAATTAGTGTTTGTTTAACAAACGGTTTGAGTGTAGGAAAGTGATAATTAAAACATAATTGCTTTGTTATGAATGCCAAACTCCATTGGTCGGAAGTTTTTCGCAATATAAAAGTTAATTGCGATCAATTAGTGTATATGGATTCCATACGAATCGCTACGCAGTGCTTATTGCATCCCTTCAGGGACAGGAAATCCGTTGCATCCCTTCAGGGACATGTTCTGGCTAGCAATATTCTTCTATTTTATTTACTTCGTCACTCCTAAATCAGGCCGAATATATGTAAAAGATCTTGAAAAAGGCTTAGCAATGAAGGTACGCAATATTCAGTGCTGTACAAACAAAAAACACTTCTTCACAAAACGTCGTTGGACTGGTTTGATCCGGTCTTTAGTTTCGCTCATTTTGAACTGGTTTGACCTGGCTTAAGCATATATGCCTCTTTCAGTAAGTTCTTACAGAGACTAGTCAAAAAAACTAGGAATAGTTGTTTGAAAATATCTTCGGACTAACTTGTATAGAGAGTAGGTATACCAGTTATCTCAGTTACATTTTCCATGAAAAAGTTGGGATTGAAGTTAGAATTGAATTAACTGATGGTTATGGTAGCGTTAGGCAAACCAACTGACGGATCTTTATACAAGTTTGTCATAAGACCTTAAAGGATGATCAAGATATTTACTAGACTCGATATCTAAATTACAGCTCGTTTTCTATTTGCAGATTAATTAAGCATCAACAAGAATTCATCTTCACTGAACGTCCAAGGGCAGTGTTACCCGATTTGATGGATCTCTCAGAACACGAATACGTCAACTCCTTCTTCGTCGATCTTCGTAAGACAAGTATACCATCAAACAGCTCAACATCGTATCATCAAGTAAAATCGAAACCTTACATGATGCAATCGCGCTACGATACACGCTCGTCACGCGCGGCGTCCAGAATGGCGCCCAGTCGGAAGAATAGCCACTCGGAGAGTGTGGTATCTGACGCGAATAAGATATACCCGGAAAAACTGCGGATACAGCTTGAGGCGTTAGACTATTTGAATGGACATGAGAGCGGTAAAGGTTTGGCATTGCCGGAGCTACTGAACATGTCCGAGTCTGCATAAATGCTTTGCCCCAGGCTACACGAATACTTTTATTGGAAGAATCGCAATATGGCCCAGTCTACATGAGAAGAACCGCATAGAAATTTTAATGTTAATTTTTATCCATTTTTAATAATGTTCGGGGTGCGGGTCACCCAAGAGAACCTACACTACTCACAGATGTATTTTCTTATAGGATTTTATTAAGGATACTTGTCCGGATGGGATTTGTCAGTAAAAATCCCAAAGGTGGAGCGTGGTATTTATGCACTTCTCCACTTTGTTTTTGAGACGAAATTTACCAATTCTTTTTTGAGAATGAATTTCCGAATCATGGCATGACAAAACACGTGACAGGCATTTGACATGTTTGTTTCTTTTATTTATTTTGTAAAATAAGATGGCAGATCTCCGAGTGTGTTCTCCTCCACACACTCTCCTACGGCTGGAACGAAAAAGGGGCTTATTCACTTGAGCGATTACCCACTCCTTATGACATTTTTTTATTACCCCCATACCCGTCTTTCCCTAGTTTACCCTTTTTATATAAATTAGAGTGTGTGTACTTATAAAGATTGTATATTTCATAGATCTGCTTAATTAATGGCGTATTATTATTTGTAATATCCTAAAAATATATAATTGGTCAAGTCTTTTTTTATTATCATTCTAAAATGTTTCTCTTTTCTTATATAAATGTATTTTTTTTTAGTCGTAGATGTAGAGTTGAAGTGTTGATACGCCCCGCCCTTTATGAATAGGTAAAATATTTTACTTGTGACGCTCTTCGACTATTTGAAGCCAACAAGTTTTATAGCATATAGTATCTTAGCGAAATTTGAATAAAGGGAATCTTTCTTTGCGAAAATTATTTTTTGAGTTTCTGTTAGTTTTTTTGTTGTAAAAAGAAACTAGTATTTTTTATTATAAATTCAAGAGAGAAATAATATATTTATGCTCCAGATTTTTTCCTTTTTATCGCCAAGATCTTTGAATTGAATGATTTGAAAGTCTACAGTGTAGTTTAATCCGATTACGGGTAGGGGCTCAAGAAAGCGCCGTATTATTTAAGGGCAAAAAGTTTTTTAACAAATTTGGATTCAAAATTCTTTGCTCTTTGAGAAATCCTTGTTTCCGCGGGAAAAACTCTGATCTGACGCCTCCCTTATGCCATCATTTTCAACAATTTCATACTGGACGTTGCGATTGAATATCAAGATAACATTCAAATATGGTACGTTGAAACAATGAACATATAGAAGCGCCCACTTTGCTTTTTTTGAACATCTCTTTGGTGATGAATCAATGAAGCTTTGAAGGATCTGAACCGAGATTAATAAAAAATTGACATTGATGCGATCATAGTTCTATAATGGACGTTGCATGATTATTGTTTGGATTTGCATTTTGAGTTACACTTGTACGTCACTCTGTCACGACCACGTGGAGCGCTGACTGGTCGCCCTTATTTCTTTTTGCTTTCAACCCTAATAATAGCTTCATCATGTGAACAATTTGTTGATTTTTTTTGTCTTGCAATCGAGGGCAAGATTTACAATGCCTATATAACGCAACAACAAAAACTATACATCAGAAAAAGAAGAGATTTCGGTATTTTCTATGATAATGCGATCTTTTACTTTTCTCCTGTATGGGGGATTGGTATGCATCCAAGTATTATGAAAGTAAGCAAAAATGCACGTCAGTACTCTGAGATGACGTATTATAAACATATGCCTTACGCAAACAAGCTTGAGTTGAGTGAAACCACGATTTAAAATCTGTCATTGCTATTATAGGAGTGGGTAGTGGATATTGGAAAATCCAGGGGGTTCGCATAGAAAATAATCTTTAAAATTTCATAGGAAATTATGGGATTCCCAACGGTTTTGTCTATCTTTTACGTATTTTCTGAAGAATTCCTAAAAATATTCTTAAAAATTTTGACTAGATTCTCGAGAAAAAATCCCCAACAAGAATTTTCAGCTATGGAAAAGTCTACATTTTCGTATCAGTTCAAACTTGTTTTAGACTATTGAAGCTAGTCTCATAGAGATTAAGTTCTTGTTCCTGGTTCAGACTTGAAGTGCTGCTACCAGCCATAGACGGGAGTGCGCGTGCGCTCAATTCTTTCAGATTCTCACAACACATGTCAAGTTGTGTCAATTCTTCTTCGTCAGCATCAATCACATCCGAAAGATTTCTGGACAGCATAGGGATAGTGGGATTGGGACCTATCAACATGGACAGCGCTGATATCTCTCTTGAAATCTTTCGGTGCCGCATACTCTGGGCTCTTTTCTTCAACTTGGGTGATAGTTCCAAACAGCTGCGGTCAAAGTCATCGACACGTTTGCCGAATGCGTGGTTGATCAACGCTAGGTTTTCTTCAACGATTCCGTGCTCAGCGTAATCGGCGCCAAGAAGTTCGTGTTTCAAGGCAACGCGCAGCCCAAAGATTTTATCGATCAAGGCCAACTTATAAAGAAGAAAACATAAAAACTTTTATTTTGCCGAAAATAGTTTCATGAAATCATCTCCAATGTACAATAGTTACTCCAAACTATGATAACAGACAGACAATACCACTGCATTTGATTCGTTCTGTCTGACGAGATAAATTGGTGATATGATATCGGGAAAGCGACTCACCTGACAGAAAGTGGTGATCATGGACCACAACACAATGGAAACACATGCTGCCACTTGAACACCCAATAATCTGATACTGCCACCTTTAAAGAGACCATACTGTTGACTGAAGCCTTCTACTTTATCGTGCTCGGCAAACAAACCTACGGCCAACATTCCCCATATTCCGCCACAACAGTGTATTCCTATACAACCAACTGGATCATCCACCAAATGATATTCGATCAGTTCATTGGCTAAAAAAATAAAATAATAAACAATTTAATTGTTTGTTTACTTGTTAACGCAAAGAAAGTGTTGCGCAATTCATGGCGTAATTTCGCACCGAATTGTGATTTCTTATAGTTATCGTTGCGTTTATCGTGGAAACTTTATCAAATGTTTATCTAAGGGGGGGGGATTTTCAAAGGATTGCTCGAAAACTGTGGTAAAAATTAACAAAATACCGGTGATTGCTACTCCAGCGCCAATGAATCCGATGACTAACGCCTCCCATGGGCGGCAAATAGCACAAATGGCGGTTATCCCAACAAGTCCGCCCAGAATCCCGGTAGAAAATACTGGAATATCCAGTTTTCCAGAGTATTTTTTCTTGCGGATGAAAAAACAGTATACGATGGAGAAAATCCCACCCCCGATGGAGCCGTTCATTGTGACGACAGCAGCGCGGCTAGCTAGTTTCCATTTCCCTAAAAAACAATTAAAGAGCAAATTAATAGTTTTGGTCACAAATTATGAGAATTTCCAATAATTTTGGGCATAAAGCAGTAGTGAGATTAGTCTACTCGTAGACCTTGAAAAAGAGGAACAGTTATTTCCGTAGAGTATGAAAATTAGACTATAGTGAGATTTACTCTGGATCCTTTACCGGGTGGTTAAGACGCTGAGCTTATGATCAAAAAGGTTTTAACTCAAGATTCAACTAACGCCGCGAGGCTTTTTAAGTATATAAATTACTATTCAACATTTCTCTAAAGTATATCTCTTGTAGATATTTCGCAAGTATGGCATGGGAATTTACTTGATAGAAGTCCTATAGAACTGAAGAGGCTATCCTATCCTGGGTAACAAATAAACTAGAGATGATCTTAACCTCCGCTAATACCAAACGTTGATCCACAATTGAAACCAAGCCATCCCCACCATAACATAAATGTACCCAGAATGATATTTGTAGGTGAAGCCATTGTTAGTGGTCGCAGTCTAGGGTCAAATCTTCCATAGCGAGGCTTAAGCATAATGGCAGCTACAAGTGCAGCAGACCCACCTACCATATGTACAGCTAAAAGATTATAGGCTGAATTTGAAAATCCGTAGATTTAAATATACGAATATCTTTCCAGAAAAATCAGCCAAACAACAATAAAGCTTGTCAATGATCTAATAGCCATTTAATCATCAAAATAAGCACCATCCATCACAGAGACTTTTTATGCGCTGCTTGAAGAGGACATTTGTTATTTCCCGTCAGTAGATATAAACTGCTGAACTTTTCTTGCATTGAAAACAATGAGTTCTAATTGGAAACCGTACAAATAGCATCTAAGCTGTATTAAGTAGTATTTAAGGCATAAGGTCTTACCTGAGCACCCAGCAATGTCAACACCTCCTAATTTATAGAGCCAACCGCGTGGATCCCATATCCAGTGAGCGGGAAAACAGTATGACACTGTATTCATAAAAGAATAAGCCATGTATGCTTTTAATGATGTCCTCTCTGCCATGGCACCTAAAAGACGAACATATTTAACACACCCCTAGCCTAACCGCCGTGTGGTACGGGATTTAATACCTCCTCCCCCCCCCCCTCCCCCCGTTCGGTGGTAGTCTGATTCGGCAGGCCTTGATAAAAACACATTTGTATAACGACAACTCCTTTTCACAAGGAATGCAGATTGGATTAATTCGGGGAGGAATAAAATTGGGTACCGCACAGACGGTCTGATACAGGCTAGCACACCCCACATCGGTAGGCTGGAGTCGTTCTTTCGGAAAATCGGGAAATCGAGATATAATCTGACTTGAGATCTTGTTTGACGCCTTTCGGTGTTATGTTTGTTTAATTTTGGGAAGAAAACAGTGGCTAAAATTGATCTCGAATAAGCAACCCCCTCTCTCTTGAGTGAGATATTTCTATTAGCTCCTAACTCAAATAAGTGTTTTTTTGGAGGCCATACTATAAAGCCAGGAGCTTATTTAAACATTTCGTGAAGTCGAGCATCTAATAAAAACTTCTCAGTTCGATTCAGCGCCCCCTCAAATAAGCGCCCTGGGCCTTAAATTAATCATTTACTCCAATCAATTACCTGAAACCACTGTAGTAGCAGTCGTAGCGAAGGAGAGTTGAAAGAAATATTTGGCAAACACTGCTCCCATTTCATCTTCGTTTGCATCTGTGAAGAAATAGCCGACACCGGAAAAGACGTTGGATTGTTCATCTTGTCCGAAACTAAATGCGAAGCCAAACATCCAGTACGAAAGACCTCCAAGGATAACGTCCAATGCATTTTTCACCATAACATTTGTTTCGTTCTTCCGTGTGACCATACCTTTAACAAACATATTTAACCTTACAAAACAATGTATGTTTCATGCAAAATATTTTTTATAATAGTTTTAGGACACTCTGGTTATAAAATTTAGACAAAAAGATTACAACAAATTTTTGAACTTTTCGTAAGGAAAAACATCGCATAAAAGATACGGCGAGGGAAGAATCGCATTAAACTTTTCCAATTTATTTTTACGGAGAGATTGGAAAATCGCATAGGAGTTAGTCGGTACCTATATCAACTATAAAAACGTCAATGATATATTTTACAAATAGGTAACCTGTTTCTAATAGTCCGAAACCACTCTGCATTGAGAAGATGATGAAAGCGCTTGTTAAGATCCATACTGCGTCTGCATCAGTACTCAGTGCTGTTACGCTACCCACTGGCATGGTATGGCTGACGATGTATTGATCAAATGGGTGCCCGGAGTACCATCAGAGGGTAAGTGTTCACGAAGATGGTGGGCCGCCTTCTGGCTGCTTCAAATTCAATGTTGGTATTGGTGCAGAAATGAATATCAGGATTAATTTTATAGTACTTTATTTAGAAAGAGGGGCAAAAAATTGCTTTTCTCGAACTGAAGATACCCCCTAAAAACCCTACTTCTATAGCACACTAAAACATTAAAACAAGTTTTTAAAGAATTTATATAATCCTCTTTAATACATGTGTGTTCAGAGAAGTACAATTTCTATAGCATTATTTAATCTCCAAGAATTATACTCTGACCACCCTCACTCGCTCACTATGATAGTTTTATCTCAAAGCAGACACCTGCATCTATGTTATTTTAGCATGAACGTGGACTATAACATTATCAAACCGGATATACGTCAAAACCCAAGGAGGTGGTCAACCGACAAAATGATGAAACATCTTTAGGATTGTAGTACGGTGGCCCATATGTGACATTTGGAGCGCTGTTTTTCTTCCCCTAAATTTTTTATCGCTCGGGAACACTTCCCGAACTTTTTTATCACTCGGGAACTTTTCCCGAACTTTTTTATCACTCGGGAATACTTCCCGAACTTTTTTTTCTCTTTATTTTTTATTACTCAGCTCGGGAACCCTTCCCGAACTTTTTAAAAGACTTCTGAAAAATGATTGGTTGTTCCCAATCACGTGACATGTTAATACAGTAGAGTTAGATGTTGTTCATATCCATATGTGCTTTAGGGGGTGGCGATAATCCATATCTTAATATCCCAGTCTAATTCACCCTAGTGGAAACTTAATAAATAAATCCTGAATTCCTAGCCTGAAGCGGACAAATTTTTTACCCCACCCAGTGAAAATGTCACCAACCCAGTGGTTGAGATAAAGCAAATTTTTAAGAATCACCAAAGTGGATCTTTGTACAAATACATTGTTGCAATTTTTACAACCCCCAGTAGAATCTGGAAACCCCTTTCACCCTAGTTGCCCACTGGGTGCGTATCTAGACAGGGGTACCATTAAAATGAAGCAGCGTGTGAGAACGTAAATATAGATATGCATTGTGATCAATCAGTACATAGTGCGAATCATTCGAAGAAGGACACACCTTCCTGTATCTGGATCTTAAGTCAGTTATCAAAACAAACCCCGTCATCCCGGAACCTAAAGTTCTTTTAATAAGCTTCATTTTGGGACATATAAACAATGAAAAAAATTGGCATAAATTTCCGCGTCTTTTTGGCCATTTTCGCGAAAGTTTAGACTTTGAAGATATCAAGTGATGAACAAAACGCAACTAAGGATAATTCTCAGACGCGAAAGTTTTTTAATAAACAAAAACATTTTTTTGGGGATGATATTGACTTTTTTTTCCTTTTGCGAAAGTTTTTTCTGCGAAATTAGTCCATCATTTGCAAAAGTTTTTATCAAATATTTCGCTGTTTTACGTAACGTGAAACTTTTTGCCCTTAGTTAGAGTACATAGAAAAAGGTCTTACTCTCCGGTGCTTAATAGACGGGGTGGGTTTAATAGTAGGG
>JAYRBV010100664.1:0-13036 GCA_036023255.1 Mitrocomella polydiademata | reverse complement strand
ACTCCAGTCTAGCATTTTGAAGGCATTAATGAACTGTCGCATGTGTATGAGTATAATAAAGAAGCGACTCCAGTCTAACATTTTGAAGGCATTAATGAACTGTCGCATGTGTATGAGTATAATAAAGAAGCGACTCCAGTCTAGCATTTTGAAGGCATTAATGAACTGTCGCATGTGTATGAGTATAATAAAGAAGCGACTCCAGTCTAGCATTTTGAATGCATTAATGAACTGTCGCATGTGTATGAGTATAAATCAAATTTATCGTATACTCAAAACGTTGCAGGGTTTTTTTGTGCATCATGCTGTTGTGTATAAAATAGAATGCTGAACAACAGCGCATTACCAGATACATTTGTAATGACAAAAAAAAAGATTTTGATTACAGAATAGCTGTGCGGCGGTATGAGAGCTAGAGCCAATCTAATGCACTTTTTTGAGGGATCGAAATCTCGTAGTTAATAAGCAACTGTGTTTTGATATGAAACTTAATAATTGACACATAATAGATACATCTGTAATCTGATTTGCCATTTAAATGCGTTAATCAAACGCTGTGTAATCTCATTATAAGTATTGCGAATGGAGCTGCGTGTGTCAGGCATTCGAGACATTTTCCAACGCCCTCCCTGTTCCATATCGTTTTGGGAAAATACAAAATACAGATCTCATTTTCGGAGCTTTTTATTTACTCTCTCCTTCGAATCAGGAAGACTTAAAGTTTGTGTGTTAAGTAAGGAGGTAAGATTGTGGTGCTCTTTGTTTTCTTTGATTTTCGAGTTTATTTTATATGACATCATATCCTTAAAACAAGACTTTGAGGACCTTTATTAGGATCTTTTAGAAACTTGCACTAATATCAATACTTTTGCTTTTCTAAATTTTTTTCTGCAAGCTTTCCTTTTTATCAAAAAAATGATAAACTTCAATCATGTTTAAATCCTTGCATGAAGAAGTAATCGTATTTACATGAAATTTGCACTAATCTTACAACTTCTTCATTGGAAAGATTTTGGTGATTGAAAATGGTTATGGTTTTTTGTTCGTATTTTTTCAAACGTATAATAGGTAGGTTAAAAAACTTTGAACTCAATAGATGTTTCTTAGGGAATAGCTGAGCCACATGGAACTCCTCGTATTTCTCATCGACAACTATGTGCAAATCCCAGAAGCGTGGAAAACACAACTTGATGGGAGCTATTATAGATTCAAATTTTTTTGAATCAAACTTTTTTTGTTTTTCTCAAATAGGCGCCAAAACGATAAAAACTAACAATTAAAGGTAAAAACTAACCATTAGACAATAAGTCAAATATAACTGTTTATCATAGAGAGTAGATTGCCTACAATTTCGGACTATTATTTTTGAAATTTTAGTCTTTTGTTTTTGAAAATTACTATGCCATTACACAGACAATTGGAAGTAGACTGTTTACATTGTTCTCCACGTGCTGTCTCGCACCTGTAAAACCACTCTTTTTTAATGGACCCTTTTCTCTCTCCCATTGTAATAGTCACACGAGCGAGCGAGCGAGCGAGCGACATGAATAGATACTATACGATGTAAATATAGATCAGATTTTAACGAATTGCTTGTAAACCTATCGAATTTCTTCGTTTAGTATTTTTTTTTCTAGTTATAAATATTCTACTTTGCTCTTTTGGGTTTTTAGTTTGGCATTCATACTTTTAAATCGTATTATTTTTCATTATATTTTGAAAAAAGAATGTGGATTTATGATCTTCAGATTTGAACACATCATTCATCAATATCAGCATAGCAAGAGGGAGAAGAAGAGGGTTAAAGAATTATTTTTTTTCCTTCTATTTTCATTCTTTTCGCTTTATATGTATTTTGCAGTACTTTATAGCTTGGAGGGATTTTGATTTTTTACTTCATTTCCAACTTTATCTCTTCATGCTGGGTTTTTATGTGTAAGTGCTTTTTAAACTACAATTTATTTAAAACGTATTTTAACGCTCTATAATACGTCGATCGTTTTAAAATATTCGTTAAAATATTTAGTTCTAATTTTGAATGAATTTTAGGAGTGTTAAAAAGGTTCTAGATAAACAATGAGGAGAAAAATAAAGGGGAAAACATATCTTTTTGTTCGCCAACACAATGAGGCTTATGAAAGGGTGAAGTGAACCCGCGCACAATGGAGGGGAGAAGGATTTTTTCTTTTTCTCTCTGTAGTGACCTTTTGTTAATTCTGTTTTTCTTCTTCTTCTTTTATTTAACTTATTCATTTTCAAGTGAAAAGTTATATCGTTTTCTTTCTTTTTTTTATTTCATTATTCTATTCAATTAAATGCATCTCTCTATATCCTTCTATAAAAGGTTCAAAACAAAAATATGAAAGAAATACTTCTACTTCAGAAAGGCTTTGTAAAAGAAAAAGTAGAAGAACACGGGATGGGAGAGATGAGGGGGAAATGCTTGCGTACAAAACAAAGTACTATATAGAGATTGATAAATTTCTTTATCTTTATGTATATGTAATTTGAATCGCTTACAAAATAATAAAAAAAAACACAAAAGAATATAGGAGAAATTTGGCACAAAGCACCTGCAGATATATAGTGATTTCGTTTTATAAGTCCTTCGAACCCAAAAGGGGTCTTTGGTCTGAGGAAAAGATTTAAAAAACTTGCCTTTTGTTATCTCGAGATCATCAGCAAATCAAAGTTAAACAAAAATTTCAACAAAGACCTATATAACTACTTATGCACGAGAAGAAAAGAAAAGGAAAAAAAAAGGAGAAAAAGTTCTTATAAAGAAATGCGAAGAGATTTTGAATAAGAAACACACAAGACATAAAATAAAGAGAAAGAAAAAAAACACTATAAAACTATATAAGTGATTCGTTCGGCGTTTGCTGGATACCTCTTGCTGTGGATTAATTCTCGGGATTTAGAAATAGTTAATTTCATTAGAGTTAGATGTTATTTTAATGAATCGCATCCATCCATCAATCAATTTTTTTGTAAATTAGTAGAAATTATTTTTTTGTTTTGTTGTTGTTTCCTCTCAATGTACACATACGAGCGCAAAGGCTGGCGGTGGTGGGTGGTGCGGTTTTATTATGGCATGGCTTGCATACAGTGTTTCCTATAACGTTATTCTTTGGTAGAAAACTTAAATTTATATGTATGGGAAATCAAGACAATTTTCATCAAATGCCTCGTTATTTCAAACATGTTTAAGAGAGTTTTGACCATTGGATACAAACCATTGGAGGCATCAGGCATCATTGGTGGTGGTTGTTGTTGTTGTTGTTGTTGTTGTTGTTGTTGTTGTTGTTGTTGTTGTTGTATTTATATGTGACCGTGTGATTCTTCAATGGATGTTTTTTTCATGATTATATTCAACCTATATAGCTAGATGTACGCATATGTATATATATATATATAGTATTCAACTGCGGTTATTGGAGATCGCTGATTTTTCTTGACTGTTATATATATAGTGTGGTTGCATAAATCAATGAATATTTCAATTGGTAGTTACTAAGGATGTTTTTACGAACAATAATTTAACCCATAGCTATGATTGTTGTTAAACTGAATCGAGAGAGTACAGTATGAGAGAAATCTAGAAATACACAATTGTATTAATTATTACTTTTGCTTTATTTCTGTTTTCAGAAAATTTAAAAATATCTATACAAAATATTTGACCATCCAACAGGTCAGAGGCAGCGTTTATTCTGAGGTGGCACATCAAATATACAAGATTTCATTAACAACGATGAACTGGTTTCATGAAAGCTGACCGACGAAAAGACGCGGAAGAAACGAATTGGTTATTTTTAGAAAATGTATTATAAATGGTTTTACGCAAGCCTTATGTTAATGCTGAATGTGTTTACAAGTCTGTCTGGTGAGTAATCAATTTATTTGGCTTACTGTGTCTACACAGCAAAATAAAAGCGGACCAATAAATATATTGTTTATTTACCCTTCTGGAAAGTGGTAATTATATGAATTTCCGCTTTTCTGAAGATAATAATATACACAAAAATAAGTTCCGGGGTTATAATGAAAATTATAGAAAACTGATCTTTCTTCCACTATATAAAGCTACTAATCCGTACTTGATCGCTAACTCTTTTGTTTCTTTATATATATTTCGAAGTTGATAAATATTTGAAACAAAATGGCTGTATTACTTCTTGAAACGTGATCAGACATCGTAAGCTGGAACAGCTGTCAAAACACACGATCAGATCGATTATGTATTTGTTTCATCGTGCGTACGGTCAACCGAAATATAGAAAACACACGATCAGATCGATTATGTATTTGTTTCATCGTGCGTACGGTCAACCGAGATATAGAAAACGTTTATTTAGTATACTCGTTTAGTCTGCTAGTTGCAATACGCATCCTGATACGAAACATATTTGTTAATGTCTGCAAATCAAGGAACATGTATTCCATAGAGTATGATATTTAGACTGGAAAATCTTCACCTCCCAATGCAGTTTCCTCTCAGTGAGTACTTGAACTCAAAGAGAGAAAAAATGTTGCATGGGACCAATTTGTTTCCAAAATAATTCTCCATTCTTCTTGTATGTCTTACAAGGTGTCAATATCTCTCAGTAACTTTCCCATGAAAACATTAAAGCAGCAAATTTTACAAAAAACGGTTGCAAACCATTTCCTCTCTTGTGACTTTTAAAGGTCCCTATCTCTATGAAATGAGTAAAAAATTGAAATAAGTTACTATTTATATTAGAGTTTGCGAGAGTTATAATCCCCGTCATCATCAAAGGTAAACCTGCCGAAAATCGTGTTTCGCCCTTTTCCTGGCGTGATCTACGTGTAAACAAACGGTAGCGATTTTGAATAGGTGACTTAGCTTCAGGTAGTAAACCGGAGCGCGGCGAAGGACACTGTGACAATGTCTGTCAAAAGGTTCTTATCCCTACAGGTTAAGAAGGTAATAATCTTAAATGAAAGCTTTTCACCCCTCACCCCTCATTCTCTTTAAAAAAAAACCCTCCATTTTTTTTGTTTAAAGTGGTACAATGTTATATTACTATATCTGTGTGGTTTTTGAACAGAGGCATAATTAAAAGATTTGCGGTGGTTGTTCAAAGTTCTTTTGGTGGTTACATCTATATACAGGGAATATATATCCTGTTAGTGGGATTAAGGGATTTGTGGAATAATCTACTTCTCTTCTTTTTCTTTCCTCTATTCGCCGGTAAACACTTTAACAGAGAGTTATAGGAGAAATAATCCAAGAACCTTTTTCTTGTTTTCCCTCCTCTCTTGACGTTATCATGCAGTTAAATGAGAAAGCGAACCAGCCAGCAAAATACTTTAAAATGTGGTTATGTGATGGAGTACTTTTTGATGATACGGCACGCAATATTGCGTTTTATATCAATAGAAAACACTCCTTCCTACATTGACTTTTTATTGATATGGCAGGTTCAGGGAAAGTGGGAAAAATTTACATATAAGTTCGCGTTTTAATTCATGATCAGTCGTTCTTTTATAGAAAAGTCTCTTAAATGTGTTCGTAAAATCGAGGCAAATTTCATCAAATGCCTTGCTCTTCCAGTCTATTTTATGAGGTTTTGACAAGTGAATATGAATTGAAACTTAGACACCCTCTTAGGTTCAAATTTTCATTTCGCTTAAGTATGTGTGATCAGTCCGTTGATTAGAGGAGGCTTTCGTGATGGTAATATTTGGTCCCTAGGTTTAATGACGTCACAAAGCGCACGATCAATTTACAAACTGACAGGAAGTGCTGACCTAAGCATAAATATCTCTTATACTTAGACTCAATCCGCCAAATTTTTATAGAATGGAAGCGTTTCAACCGTTTCAACATGACAAATACGAGATTTCCGAACATGTTTGTCAACATATCCGTTGCAATTTTAATAGCATCATTAGCTCACAATTCCCTATAAACCTATACAAAAAGGCTTGCTTTTGTGTTGGAGATAAAAGCCCGTGTGGTGTAGTGATATCATATTAGTTTATGTTTGTTTCAAATACTTCTTTAATAAGCTCTACCTTTCAGTGGGCGTTTTTTACCTTGTTTGTCAAACAGAATTTAGACGGAACATGTTTGAGTGAGTATTCCATGTGCGGGAAATCCAATTATACAGAAAACTGGGAAACGATATTATAATTAGTTTGATATTCATTTTTTTTTTTTTTGAATTGAGTATAAAAAGAAATTAGAAAGGGGTAATCGTTGCTGCTGATTAAGAATAGATCCCGTACTTCCGACGAACATCAAAATATTTATGCGAGCTCATTTTTGTTTAATGAAAACGTCGCAATAATAATAAAGTTTGATAATTTTTTGGCGTATAATTGCCAGAAAAAAACGAGCCCGAAGCAAATCGATGTAAATATCCGAAAACATCTGTTTGTAGTGAACTTTTTGCTCTTCGGAAAAAAGTCTTCATGCCAACCTCGATACCAGTGCTTTTTCCAGATTTTTAAGGACAATAGTCTCTCTCCCAGCCTTCTAATTCTTTGTACATCAACTACTATATAACCTTATTGTCGAATATTTACAATATCATATTTTGTGGTCGTTGCTTTTATTTTACCGTAAAATCATCAAAAATTCAAAACGTTGAAACAAAGGCATACTATATTCTTATCTATGACTATAGGGCAAATATTTCCAGGTAAAACTGTATATCCATATAGATGCGAAAAATTTAACTATGTCGAAAACAACAAACATGTTTGCTCCATGGACAACTAAGTCACATTAGTTAATTAGTTAATTAGAGAAAGGTACTATTAGTGCCACTTTCTTAGAGAAAGGTACAGTTGAGACCAGATCGCATATGTAGCTATAGCACCTAGCCAATTTTTTATTTCCCTGGCACCAATTTTTACATTTCCCAACCACGAAATTTTAACCCAATTTTTACATTTCCCAGGTACGGAATATAAATACTTCACATCCCGGGAAGACGTACAGTGTACAGCCGGTACACTGATACCGTACCGTGGTATATTGAAGAACCAATTTTGTCATAAAGATAAAGTCGGCAAGATATGTAATAACGACAAGTTTTGTGAGGATGACGAAATTTGTGAATGTAACGCCAAATGCGAAAGTTGGAGATGTATTAAAGGAAAAAGTAAGTTTGTAAATTATGTTTTTTGTTGTTGTTCCATTTTGTTTTCGTCTGCACTGTACCGAAAATTCCATACCGCCTTGCGGGTCTGGATACAGGCTATTTTGTTTATTTTGCCTGGCTTTTTTCGTGTTACTCAACCTGTAAAAGTTTGATGTGGAGGAGAGTCTATTGATATTGCATGTCATCTCATTGGGAGATTCACATAAGAGATTTCGTTCGGGAATATTAATTGAGGTTACAGGGAGATAGTGTGAGATTTATTTCAGTAGGTAGTGAATGGAATAATCTTTACCTTGTTGTATACTAAGCTCATAAGGTGCCACTGACCATCATAATCATAATGTGTAATGAGTTTTAGAGGGCTGATGAAAAAATTAAAATTAATTAAAAAATTTCTTCGCTGATGAATTAAATTAAATTAGTCTTTCGCGGGGTTGTCGGTGGAGAGTTAAAATGAGGAGCGAGGGGCGTTAATTTACGGTTTATCAAATCTTCACACTGAATTATACACGCAAACATCTTCACAATTTGCCTACGACGTCAGGAATGTATACAATTTAAAATTTAGATTATTTTGATTATTTACATGATTCACCATTCAGCGGAAAAACTCCAGAAACACTTTTTATGTATAACATTGTTGCATGACCGTTGCCATGACGAGAACAAACAATGAATCGTGGGAAAAAGCTTGTAAATAAATTAGTCTCTCTGCTATGATTTTTTTTTACAAACTTGACGGAGAAATTTTAAGATAGTGTGTACTCTTGTTTTCACGAATATTTTTCTCAAAATTAAGTTAAAATATTTACCTTAAAATGAGGGAGGGGCGTTTTCAGCTATCATCAATTAAGTTTAATTCCTTGATCTCATGAAGTAATGATTGATTTTAAGAATATCAGCCGAGAGAATGACTTATTACACGCAATATTAGAAGCACTCTAAGTGACTAATATTGAATTCAGTATTAATATTACTTAAAATTCAGTCTTTACTTAATAACATAATATTAAGAACGTGTTGCGATTTAGAAATTTTGATAAAAATAACTTTATAAAGCCTCGGTTGTTCCATGTGAGGTACAACCCAAATTGTGGGAAAACTCTGTAACGGGGAACAAGGTGCGTTCGCAACTGTCACATTTGATTTTCAGTCAGTGTATCTCCATGTGAGAAAAATTTCTGGGGGGGTTGGCCTATTTTTATCCCTCTTCCTTTTGTCTCACAAATAGACCCATTCACTTATTTCTGTTACCCATTCAGTATTTATTATTTCATGATATATGTTATATAAAAGAATCACATAAAAATTAGTTCTCTTTGGGTGGTAGATTTTATAAGGCTTAGTAGTCTTTTAACTTTGAGATCTCTTCCCTCCATTCTGTATTATGCAAAGTCAATAAAACTCCGCCTCCTTCTGCCCGTGGTATTAATATTCTTAGATTACCATTAGTCTCCTTGCTACAATTTCTCTTTTACACGATGAAGTAACAAAACAATTTCTATTATAAAATTTTTCTTTTAATTTGGTTGAATTAAATTTATAACAAAAATGTTTTTTTTTTCTCTATAAAATGGGTGAATATGTGTTAACTTTATTTCATCACCTATCTCTAATTAATCCAATTTTGTAATCCTCCCGTTTGGAACTTTTCCAGAAATTTTAAACACCCTATATGCAACAAAGTCAAACTTACCGATAAGGCATTATGATATAACCAGAAATATGCCAAACGAAAAAACTGTATCAGTTAATTTTCAGCATTAACTTCCTTAAAAAATTGCAATTTACGCATTGAGCTAAAAAAAGGTACCGATTTGATTTGATTTTTCTATAAGATTTTATGGAAACTTTATTTTTTTACTATTGGATTTTTTGCACGTTGTAGGAAGAATAAAATGAGTTGGGCTAGTCCTATGGGTGGCTAATAGTATAGGAAGGTATAAGTAACTAACAGACACTTTGGTATACATCTTTCAATCAATTTAAGGCTCCGTATTTTTGATCCCTTAATTTATAAAATTGTTTTCAACAATATTTTAGCATGTTTAGCCTAGAATATCAACAATCTAATAGCTTTCACCTGTTTCAATTAGAACTTTACTCTTAATCAACTTAACACGAATATATTTACAAGTTTCATAAAAAAAAATTATATTCGAAAGCTTTGTTTGAGCTACAAAACAAACGGTTTAACGTTAACTATGTATGGTCTTTTCCTTTTCTTAGCTTCGATCCGATCGATCCGGAAAATGAAACGTCGTCATTTCGGAAAAATCGGAAAATACTTCAAGTTTCAAATTTCGTGTTATTATTGGTTAGACTAAACAAGTCACCCTTTTTTTTCGGGGTAGAAAGATGAAAGCACACCTGGCTGCTAACCTGAATTTAGTTGAGAAATCCCCTTCATATACATAATATGTAGCGAAACGGAGCCCTGGGATCGAGGTTGCCTATGCCCAACATAATTCCTGCCTAATTTTCAACTTGATTTTAAACCATATAACCATAGTTTTCCTTTGAAAATGAGAAGGTCAGCAGCCAATAGTTAAAACTAAAAGGCGAATTTTTCATCCAGTTGTTTTCTTTTTATTCCCCTCGGAATTGGTGGATCAAAAAGACCTGTAAGAGGGAGAGTTAACGATTAGATTCACCCTCCTCTTTGTGTGACGTAGCTTTAAGGATTTCTGCTTTCGCGAAAAAATAAATTACTATTTTGATATTATTTTAAAAAGCTTTTCATTCGATATTATCAGGTGCAGACCATCCGCTTGCAATTTCTAAATTCCCACAGCTATATATGAAAATATTACAAAACCTTGTTGCCATATATTTTATTATGTAACTATAGATTTCAGTTAACACTCTCGAAATAAAACGATATTCTAATATCAAACTGAATCGTTCATTCGGGAAAATCGGGAAATTATTAAGACTTAAAGCACTAAAAATATCTCGTACAAAGATAAAAATCACAAAACCAACAAAAATTAAAATAAAATCATTTAAAAATATCTAAAAATATCAAAATGTGACTTAAGCTTGCGGAATTGCCGTAGCCGTAGATCACACGACTCAACTTTTAAGGAAAATTTGATTCTGCGTAGAGACTAGGATTACCGTATCGGTATAGATAAACGGGAAAACTAAATCGTAAAAGTGGTGATTTCAAATTATATAAGGGGGACAAAAATGCTTAGAGTTAAAAGGGGTAGTTGGATTGGAAAGTATATTTCCATGCATCGAAAAAAAAGATTTTTGTATGAAATATTTAAGTTCGAAAAGATCTTAATGATGAGATTTCTTCTAAAAGTTGATAATATTTCAACGATTTGATAATTCGTACAGATTTCTTACTAGTGTAATGAAATCATCGTAAATAAATATTCGTCTTTTTAGAATCTTTTCTTTAGGATTGACTTTTATTTTAAATATTTTTCAAAAAAAATACTTATTTTCAATTTTTGAGAACTTCTTTGAAAAGTCACACGGGTCAATTCTCATTGAAAAGTGTAAAAGTCAAATACTGGCACATGCCAGAAAAAAAAGCAAATGAGTTTTTTTTTTCAGCTTGTGAGTATTTTAGACATTAGGGTGCTGAGGTTCTTCGTTAATTGATCGGCGCCAACCACGTGGCCAGGCGGCATTTTAATTATACAAAAAATATATATCCAGTAAAAGTATGAGTGAGAGTTAAGCATATTCTCTTTCCACGTAATCTATTTTAAGCATTTCTTTTTTAATTCTTATGAAAATAGATTGATGATGCAATTGGAAAAACTTTTTTTATTTAAATCTATTGAGAATGATGTAAACTAATTCTGACTGGAGAAGGGGGAGGTCAAAGGACATTAAATTATTTGAACTACCAAATAAGGCAATCCCCGGTAGACGAAACGACTGAGCTGAGTGTAATATATTTCTAGCTTAACAATGGAACCATACGATGTATCCAAAATTTGTCCGAAACACAATACACAATGCCATAGAGTGGAAGCCTTTTGTTTTGTTGTTACGCAAATTGGACGGCTAAATTCAATATTCTTTTTTTGTGTTGGGGGGTTATTGCATGAATGGGTCTCGCGTTTTCAAAAAAATTTAACCTTCTTTACTAAATTGACTTATCGTATTATTGTTCATTTTGCGTTCGCTCGTGATCTTTGACCGTGGAACTGGTACTTGATATAACGCTGCTTTTGTTTTTAGAAAATAGAAACGGTCTGAGGTGTTTCTTTTGTAGCTTCAAAAATGTTTATTTTTACGCACACTTTGAAAAATAGTGCCCAACCGCGATTCCATGCGAGGAGTTAGACATGTTTGAAACAACGAGGCATTTTTTACGAGATTTGTCTCGATTTTCCAGATAAAATTATGGATAAAATAACCATGGTCTCTAATCTATCAGTTAGTTGTACTTTATCGTCTTACGGAAACCAGGTGTCGATAAAAAGATAAGAATAATTTCTTGTATCTAAGTAAATTTTGCGCTTTAGATTTGAATAAAGATAATAGCAACGTAAATTCTACGCAAACAATTATCGTATCGTTCCAAGATTCATATAATCTGTCCTTTGTGTCGCGGAAACATTCAGACGACGTAGAAGGTTGAGTTTGCCCAAGATTCTTCCTTTAGAGAAGTGCCGAAGTTGAGGAATTTACTGTTTTTCTGATCATTAGCACAAATTTATGCAAATGGGGAAGGTCAGAACTGTACCTGTGTTTTCCAGTGATCCGTTGGATCGTGTTTTCACCACAAAAACATCCACCTCGCTCAGGCCCTCCCGGCTTATTTTACTACTCTGCTAGGTTTAAATATGCTAAAATATTTCTCACGAAGGTGAAGCACTCGGAAATTTTTAATTTTTTAATTTTTTGCAATTTTAGATTTTTTTGTTGAACTTGTTTTTTTGCTCAATTTTCTGAATTTTTCCCTTGATTTTAGGGGTTTTTTTCCATGTCTTTTTTATTGATTTTTTAATTTTTTTTAACTTTGTAAGAGCAGTGCTTCACCCCTCGATTTATCAGCTCCGCATAGCATTGAAAGCTTTCGTGTCAATAATTTTGAGTTTGTTATTTTACATTTCTATTGCTGTTTAAATCGGTCTTTCGGGCTTAAACGGAATTTTAAGTGGAATCTCTCTAGGCAAATGATTGACAATGAAATTTTACTTTTATTTCTGCTAAGTTATTTAAAACAGTAGACTTCTTTGACATGTCAATCCCTGGATAGGAAAACTGTTTATTTTTATGCAGGATTTATGTAAACGCTGCAGATGAGAACATTTTGTCTAGAATAGCACATATAGGTAATTTTCAGAATTGAATGTAATGAGTACAAGTAATTGCTGCATCAAAATCAGAAATAAACATGTGTCACATCAAGGATTAGATCTAATCTTTAAATCAGTTAATTGAATTGTTTAATGAACTATGTATCTAATTAATCTGTCTCATAGCGGTGTCTTTGTAACATTAAAACCCTTCTGTAGTAGACACACGTAGATTACCGAGTTTGCTATTTCCCGATTTTCCAATAAAATTTCTCAATACACCTTTTCGACGCAAAGTTCTACCATTATGATTTTACACTAAACTCAAACTCAGTTTCCTCCTTTAGCAATGCAAGATTAACTTTTATTATTCATCTGAGAAATGTCCTGCCGTTTCAACCTCGTTCCCAGGGCTTTTCTCCGCTTTTTTAATTTTTTTGACGACGCGGGAGATGGCCCTGGACAACTCTGGCCGATTCTGCGTCGTGATTGGTTAAGATCTTTTATTTTATAATGCAAGAAATTCAAAAGCATGCGTTTTTTAATACGAGCAATCAAACTTTAACAAAAGGCTATTCATAATCATTAATAGCCCTTTGGGAAAACGACGAGTGATGTAATAATAATGTG
>JAYRBV010100553.1:0-14943 GCA_036023255.1 Mitrocomella polydiademata | reverse complement strand
CAGTTATGCGTAAAATGTAACATTTAGTTATGCATAAAAAACATGATTCAGTTATACGTAAAATGTAACATTTCAGTTATGCGTAAAAAACATGATTCAGTTATGCGTAAAATGTAACATTTAGTTATGCGTAAAAACATGATTCAGTTATGCGTAAAATGTAACATTTAGTTATACGTAAAAACCATGATTCAGTTATACGTAATAACCATGATCCAGTTATGCGTAAAAAAACACAATTTAGTTATACGTAAAAAACACGATTCAGTTATGCGTAAAAAGACACAATTTAGTTATGCGTAAAAAACACGATTCAGTTATGCGTAAAAGACACAATTTAGTTATGCGTAAAAAACACGATTTAGTTATGCGTAAAATACACAATTTAGTTACCGACCCAAATTTTCGACAAATGGAAAAAATAAAAATATTGATTTTATAATCATGTAAAAAAATTGTTTTGCTGTTTTCTTCATTTTGTAAACAGAAACTTTAAAAAAGTTATTTAGAAAACAGAAAAGAAAAGAAATATACACACATGTTTTTTTACTTGTTGACCTCTCAAAAAATGTTTCTGTTTTCATTATAACCTTGATTGAAATAAAGAGAAAATTTTTTCTTTACAAAAGCCGACCCTTTAAATATGAAAAAAATATTTTTATTTTACCAACCGACCCTATATATTACCCTCGTCTGCCCCTAGAACAATAAATTAAGTTGTCATCGCCTTATTATAGGGTTTTTAGAATAAGTTTAATCTGAATTTCTCGTTTTATGTTGCAGCTCCTGAGATATATGAGAATATTTGATCCAAGTGCTGGGTTTGTCATTGTTGGATGCTTACGATACTCTTCAGAAACATTTGGTGGTAAAGTTCTCAGTACCAAAAAATGGTAAGAATTCATTGTCCTAATAAAATTTGAGGAGTGGAAAATGTAGAACACAAAGATTAATTTGAAAAACTGAAGGAATTTGCATTGACTATACACCTGTTCTAAACTATATGTTACTCAGACATACTTTGTTCTTGTCACACAAGGCATGAGATCTATAATGTGCCTATCATGTGCTTTGGCAAATCATATGTTTTGGAGACGTTTCTTTTTTAATTAAAAGTAAACTATAAGTAATTTTTATTTCAACATGTTTTGATACACATGCCATTTCCACCGTACATAATGCATAAAAACCTCAATTAATCAAAATCCAGCAGTTAACAAATTAAATTCAGATAAAAATTCTACGTTAAGGTTATTTTGATTTGATTTTCCCAATTGTAGGGAGAAAGGTGATAGGATATCAAGTTTGGTTGGCTGTATTGCAGAGTTATCTGAGGATGAGGAGGATCAACTTTTGAAGCCTGGAGAAAATGATTTCAGTGTCATGTTTTCTACTCGCAAGAATTGTTCACAGTTGTGGTTAGGACCAGCTGCTTTCATGAATCATGGTAAGTTAAATTTGTTGATGTAATTTTGTCATAAAAAATGAGTAGAATAAATTTGGAGGAAAACTTCTTATCCCAGTTAAAATACTGATGAATTTTTTCTTTTTTGTTATCAGGCTCAGATTCTTTAAAAAAGTAATTATCGAGCCTAAATCGTACAATCACTATTATATCACCTCAATTATTTCAGGGTACAGCAAATTTCTCAACAGGAAACTTAATCCACGTAAAGTAGTCCACAAAAATTATAATTAAATTCTTATTCACAAAAATTAATACCCACAAAATACGATACTTTATGGTTCGGGAAATTTTGGTACGATTAAGGTGCTAGATATACACTATACGTTTACAAAGTTTATAGCAGTCATTATTTTACATTATTCAGAATATGCTGTAAAGTATAATACATGTTTATTTTTGTTTTAGATTGCAGACCAAATTGTAAGGTAACCATGCACTTAGTACTTACACATAATACGATTTACAATCACTTTTTTTTAAGATAAGAGATCTGAAAATAGTCTTATAGATATAGGATCGTTGCAATCAATGAACCTGCAAGCTTTCTTAAAAGAAACTGACCAAATTTTACTACATGAGAAATGTAATGTTATAATGAAAAAGGAAACCATAGTACAACGTATACTTAAACCCGAACACCTTTCTCTCTCACAAAGTTCTGTCCTGTGTGGCGCTACCCTACACATTACCTAACAAACCTAGTGAAGCGCTACCAGTCACTTACTTTCAAAAACTATACTTGTAAAACATATTAAAAAGAAAAACAAATATCCATGCAACATTCTCTCACGAAGCCACTTACTTTAAAAAAACTTGTAAGACATACACTGCTTAAAAAGAACTAAGAAATTTATAAAATATGACACAATCAAGTAAACCGATGGAACTAACAAAAAGAAAACAAAATATCCATGCGACAGTCTCTCACAAAGTGCATTCTCATGTGAAGTGCTACCCTACACACTACCCGAACAAACCAAAGTGGAGCGCGACCAACCACTTACAAACTTATAGCTTTGAATACATACGCTGAACCATGTAAAAAGCAAAAAGAAAATTGATAAATCCAAAAAATCTTTTGAGTTAGAAATTCAAATACTATACAATACATAAATACTCACTTAACTTACTAATGTACCAGAAACTAGGCGGATCACCTAAAAAGGCCCACAAAGTGGTCACCAGAAGTGACCTAGTACCTTTTATGTAGACTTATCCTTTCCAACTCAAAATCAAACTAATAGGGATTTAACGAACCCTGAGGCGTTGGTATCAAAACGTCTCAGTGTGTCGTGCCTCACAAACATTTTTTTAAAGGTGTTTTCCAATCTGTCAACCCTTGCCCCCTGCTTTACACATCCTACTAACTAGAAATCTAGCAGAATCATAAAAATCAGAAACCTTTGAATTAACTCAACACATTTGTAAAATTTCTGCACCTATTGAAGAATAAAACATGATTGATGGCATGTTACTAGTTGAAAATGGCATACGAACAATCGAAAAGGAAAATCATCTCTATTATCAAAACGTTTCATGGTCAACTGCCTGTTTTCCAAGGAAATGTGGAGAATAAGGCTCTAATTTTCACCCTGTAATTCCTGTCATGAAAGCCATGTAATGGGTTAAATAATAGTAATAATAATAATAACGGATTTATTTCTAGTATTTCCAAAATTTACATTTGGCTCGTCATCTAGATAATATGAAAGGACAAAACAGTATATATGCATGTGTGTTATAAAATATAAAATACTAGCTGGTTCCCAGCGTCGCAAGGACGCTGAAGAGACTGCTTACGCATAATGCATGAAACCCGTCGTTAGAACGCCCTTCGGACTTTTCTCAAAAAAAAGAAAACAATTTTGGAGGATTTTTTTTTTTACATGAATTGGAGGAATGAAAAAAAAGAAATATTTTCACTTTTTTTTTTCTTTTTTTTTTAATTATTTCTCCCACAGCTTGGCTACCATTTTGAAATGCACACGTACGGACAGACAAAATAGTGCTTTTATTAAGATAGATACTAGTAATCAACAATCAACAATATAATAACAACAGAAAAACTAAACTTGCATAAACAACCTGAGAGGAATAAGGATTAATCTAACTGTGCCTCAGAAGAGGTATCTGATTCCCATCAGCATGTTTTCAAGAAGTGAGCTATCTAAGGAACTGAAATAGTAATGGCTGCAAAATGGGGCTAAAGGTAGACAATTCGAAAAAAAATAAAATAAAAAAGGATTGGACTTAAAACTAAACCTGTAAAAGAGCTTGAAGGGAATAAAGATTATAACTAACTAGCGTAGCTGTCTGCTAGTGGTAGACTGTTAAAGATGTTTGTAGTGTTAGAGAAACTAGCGTAGCTGTCTGCTAGTGGTAGACTGTTAAAGATTTTTGTAGTATTAGAGAAAGTAGCGTAGTTGTCTGTCTGCTAGTGGTAGAAGATTTTTGTAGTATTAGAGAAAGTAGCGTAGCTGTCTGCTAGTGGTAGACTGTTAAAGATGTTTGTAGTATTAGAGAAACTAGCGTAGCTGTCTGTCTGCTAGTGGTAGAAGATTTTTGTAGTATTAGAGAAAGTAGCGTAGCTGTCTGTCTGCTAGTGGTAGAAGATTTTTGTAGTATTAGAGAGAGTAGCGTAGCTGTCTGTCTGCTAGTGGTAGAAGGTTTTTGTAGTATTAGAGAAACTAGCGTAGCTGTCTGTCTGCTAGTGGTAGAAGATTTTTGAGGAAATAACATCCCCTTCCTCCTATTTTTTAGTTTGTTTCGACTGGTAGGGATACAGCTTGCATCAAAGTGTTGAAAGACATTGCAATTGGCGAAGAACTAGTTTGTCATTATGGTGATGACTTTTTTGGTGATGGTAATTGCTATTGTGAATGCCTAACTTGTGAGAGGTAATTAGAATATGTTATTATTTTTATACTAGCTGGTTCCCAGCGTCGCAAGGACGCTGAAGAGACTGCTTACGCACAATGCATAAAACCTACTGTTTATGAAGCACGCCCTTCGGGCAAAAAAAAAGATATATTTCACACAAAAAAAACCTAAACTTTTTTTGAGGGAAAAAATTTAGCAAAAATTTTTTTTTTGCATGAATTCCCCCAGGAATGAAAAAAAAAATTTGGACCAAAAAAAATTCGCAAAAAAACAACTTTTTCACCAAAAAAAAAATTTTCACTTTTTTTTTTTTTTGAAAATGTTGAAATTATTTCTCTCACAGCTAAATACGGCTATTATTATAGAGATAGTGAGAAATGCGAAGGAATTTTTTGGTGTTCAAATTTTTATTTTGTAAGAGTTGATTTATACGAACAGGGTTTGCACAAACATGAAAAATCGTAATACTCTTATCAGGGTGGCCACTAGTCCTGGAAATTTATAACACTACATTTTTGCTTTTAATATTTGAGTTCATTTTTCAGAGATCTGGAGGCTCAACATTTCAATTTTTCCTTGATGACACAGAATAAAGCTCTAATTTCAAGGACAGCATTGAAAAATGTTCAGTGCTTGAGATTACAAATTGGTTTATCCCTACTAAAAAGTCCCGCCATTAGACTAAGCGTAACCATTATGAATTTCTCAAAGAGCTTTTTAGCAGTGTAAAAACGTGTGTACTTTAAAACTGGAGTTCTGGAGTTATTCTTTGCATCTTTTTTGATGATTATATCATGACTGATCTAGTGAGTGTGTTTACAGAAATGTTACATTCAAACTCTTGAATATGATGGAATGGGATGGCAAAGGTTTTTAACTGTTTAATGATGGTTCCCTGGCCCTCTGTCTGGTTCGGTCACGTTGGTTATAAATTATGGTGGACTTTCTACTCTACTTACTTACATCAGAGTGCTTTATTCAAGTGAATTAATTGGTAATAAACATCAGTCAAAAAATAATGTTGGCAAGATTTAACAGCAGTATATACTGTATCAGCAAACCGCCGTCAATAAATATATGGCTATGTATGGGCACATTTGATCAAACTTCATTATTCAAATGCCAAGTTTGACTGGCCTGTTGTCTGAATCGCAGACCGTTTTTTGTGAAGAGCTTTACCGACGTTTAACAAACAAAAACAAGAAGTGCTCAATTTTTATTTTGTATATCGTTTGCGGTTTGTCGTTGATTTTTTGATTGCCAGCGCAACATGTCGATTGTTGCCGTACACCTGCTGTGTGTGGGCCCAAATAATGCACTTTTGTATATTCACTTGATAATGCAATCCATGCATGATGGTGGCTTTATCTAATTTTCGAATTTCTCTCTGAAATAAATAATATTATGATGATGACTGATAACGAATAATCAACACCTGATAAATACACTACATTTTAGTGAAAACTGTCAATTGGATGGGCTGGTGGAAAACATGCCTAGTTGAATTTGCTAAAAATGCGTGGAACGCCTGCACAATTTTAAGAACAAAACGACATATTTTCAACGAAAAGACGACAAACTTTCCTGGAAGATGCAACTCAGGCTTTAAAATAATCACGAAGGGACGGGGGTGGGCTAGACCTTGAAGGATTTTTCTGCCAAACGTGTTAAAAGTTGTTTGTCACCGTCTCCTTAGCATAAAAGTTATGTTTTAAAAAAAGCGTTTAAATTGTAAATGAGACTGTCGCACCTATGGCCAAATTATTTACAAGATAATTGACATTTTACCAGTTGACCGATAATTTTTGAATGATTGACCAATAATTTACTAGTTAACGCACCTACCAGATAACTTACTAGTTGAATATATTTTACCGGTTGACCAATAATTTACTAGTTGACCTGTTATCTACTATAGTTGACTGATATTTTACCAGTTGACCGCTATATTACCGGTTTACTAACATATAGTAAAGTTTCTTGTTTAGAGCTTTTTTGTTTGGATCTTTTTTTATTAATTTTTAGACGGGGTTCTGGTGCATTTTCCAGCAAGGAACAAAAAAGTGATTCGCCGCAAGAAAAAGAATTAGGGAAATATGGTTTACGGGAGACGGACAGAAGAATATCACGACTAAAAAAACTGAAAGAGGGTCAGTAATACAACACACTTTATATTATTATTATTATTATTTACAAATTTTACTCTGGGAGATCTAAAAATTATTATGTGTTGCTAAATCAACGACTGTGTGTCGAATGGAATTTTATAGATTTGTAGAATGCTTTTATAGGCATATTTCATACTTAGCTTCTTCTTTTTTTACAACTGAAATGATATATTTTTATTACAGCTCACGGTTTCGTATTCCTAAGCCCCTAAGCTTTTCAAATATGCATCTAATTCTCCAATAAGTAGGTTTTAAAAGCAAAACTGTTTTCATGAATTTTTCTCTCTGGCTATTTCTTTCGATTGAGATTAGGGTTGCGTCTTATAGTGTTTTAAAACATCTATTTTGGGTGGAAAATTCTAACACAGGAAATATTCTTGCGGTTTCTTGTGCTAATCATAACCGGATGATTCAACCAATCAAAGCGAACATTAATTAGCGATTTCCTTTCTTGTTTTATATCCTTGTTTTAGCCTGGAGGCTAAAGGCTGCTTTTGTAATTTATATTATGAAATGATAAGGAGGACTGTTATGCTACTATAATTATCCGTGTCCTTCAAAAACGTTGACTTTTTATTCTGTATGCCGTGTTCTAAGTTTTCTAAAACATAAACCCTTAAAGTTAACTTTTTTACATATTGTGTCTTCTCGTATTTCTTTCTACAGAGGTATCCACTGATGAAGAGTCGCTCGACCAACACAGTCATCTAACGAATTGTTCTTCAACAGTCTGCTCTTCTACATCTTCTTCGTCCCAAAAAACTTACCTCATGCGTACGCGCAATACAATGGAACAGAAGAAAAAACGCGAAGAGAAATTAATTACGGCCGAGCTTAAAATGAAGTACGCCACTTACATCGACCTTATACCTGACCTGAAAGATTTACCATATTTCGATTTGCTATTCGTGGAACGTGAGAATAGAATGTCATCAGTTGGTAGACCCCTTACTATACCTAATGAAGAAAGAAATAATAAGAACAACATGCCTAAAAGGTTTCCACTTTCGTACCACCATCCGAACAACAAGGGTAGATTAACAGCCATGCCGAAGATTGAAGACCGTCTCAGTTCCCTAAAAAGAACTTGGTCTTCTAGCAATGTGTCCGAGGTGTCAACTGCATCAAGTGCTGAAACTTCGGACACCGAAGAGGATTCCAGTGATTGTCGTAAATCTTCTCTGAGACGAGAGTTCACCTCCACTGTATCGAGCGAGAGCTTGAAATTGACTATAAAATTGAAAACGCCCGCCGCCCGTGAAAGATTGTCTTCGTCGAGTAGTGAAACCTCTGAAGGGTCCTCAGTCCATTCACCATCATGCCACAGAAAGCAGCAAACACTCTCTGCGAAGGGTGTACGCTCGTCTGCCCGACTGAAATCCAACGTATCGGGCTGTGAGCAGCAAACGACGGGTGGGAAAACGAGCAACCCAAAACACCGCCATCATCATCATCGTCATCATTTGACCAGTACTTTAATATCAAAACGAAATCGTATCATCATCCAAAAGAAGTGTGATTGCTGTCATTAAACCTTTTGACGATGTAAAAATGAAAACAAAAAGCGATGATGCTCTCAAAGGGCATTTTCTGCAGCATTTGGATGTATTTAACTGCTGCTATGTTATGGTATCACACTCTAATATGATCTGCAGGGGGTAATTGTTTCCCCTTTACGTTGTCTTCCATTGGAATAATTTACTTTGGGACAATTTACTTCCTCCTAGTTCTATGCTTCTCTTTTGTAAAGTGCTCCACAACACGACAACATATTGTACTTCTTTCTTTAATGGAAGGTTTAGATTTTTATAAACTGCACGAATTCGATTCAATTTTACTTGAGTATATTCTATTGTAAACTTGGCAAACATTTGACGTCAACGCTTAAAGTTTTTTTCCGCGGCGTCGGGACGTCAAGGAAGGGACGTTGTTGCGAGACGTTTTTTTGTTGGCTGGGTAAATTGCATTATTTATTTGTACAGCGATATTTTACGAGAAAAATCAATTAAGTTTAATGGGATTTTTATCGGTACTTTCATCCTCATATATATAGAGAAGCTCGATCTCATGGAAAATACTTCTTGAGACAAGCCCTCTCACACTTCTTCTATAAATTGTATCCTTTTTCATACAGCACTTTTTAATTGGTCTCTGTGAAGAAATCATATCATCTTTACTATGCTACTTTTGGTAGAAATATCTAATTAGTAGGAACTTATAATTAGGAAGTAGAGGGGAAGAAGCTATTTAATTGTTTTACCATAATAACTATATCTTACATACAGTTTGGTGTTGTTTGCTTCTTACATTCCTATCGGCAAAAAAGGCTGGACAATTTTTTTTACAATCTAAAGATTCTATATGCATTTTAAAGTTGGTTTGAGTGAAACAAGAATTTTAAGCTAGATGAAAATGGGAGTTTCGTTTGCCGATTCATTTCACACCCTTTGACGGAATGTGTAAATTATAATCTCACATTTTTTTACAAATGAATAATTCTTCATATGTTAATTATCACATGACAGTTAGTTCTTTCAGAAAGACGTTGAAATTTTTTCATATTAGCGCAGTGGGGTAGACTTTTACGAAGCTCTCTTTTTCTCTTTTTTTTCTCCTACGACGTGCGAAATGTTCTTTTCAGAATACTAGTCTCCCTATCCAACGCAACTAAATAAGACGGGTTGTCAGTTCGTAGGAAGTGTAGTGTACTTTCACCGAACGGTGTTAATGTTTAGCGTGTTTGAAATGTTACTAATTCAAAAACAAACATTTTTCTAACGGTACAATGAATGTTCGAAGGATGTTGACAGAACGTCATTTGTGTCAGTTAACATGTCCATTGTTAAGGAAATGTGGAGGTGTAAATCATATCATAGATTCCTTAAAGTTGAGAAAATCGGGAGTTACTTTCTGTGAAACAATTAAGTTTTTCATTGTTGGTTGAGTTCGTCACATAATTTGAAGCCCGCCTCTCCGTTCCCTTGACTCTTCGAAATCAGGGGGCCAAATTGTTGAAAAATAAATATTTTTCCCGACACCAACAACTTCAATCATTATGGGGATTTTCTTCAATTCTCTATACCTTTCCTTCCAACAAAATATAGTTGGCAATTTCCAGCTCAAAATGGCATGTGGATTTTAAACAAATACGGGAGGTGGGTCGGTCGGGTTGAAGAAATTATAGACAGGTATCCTTGCTAGATTATCCGCCTACTTTCTTTCATATCTATTCTATTATACAAACTTGAAAACAAAGTGTGCGATCTCGAAGGCTATTTTGACTAGTACCTAAACGCACATTTCTCTCTACCGTGGATCCACAGCTGAGCTTTTGGCCGTCTTTTTTAATATAAGGGACGGCGACGGAAAAGCGCCAAAGCTCGTAGGTCAAGCAAGTCTCCTCCTTTATTTGTAGATTTCCCAGAGCACATATTTATATGCTACGAATAGAGAACAATTTTCAGTCTCTGGAACACCTCCACCAAGGTAAAACAGTCGTTTTCCTCTATTTCCCCCCTGTTTCTAGGTTTAGTGAAAGCCTATTTTCAATAAGGAGATTTGTAAAACAATAAAAAGATTGTTATGATTTCAATCAACTATTTATTCGCACATAAATACTTATTAGTTTTTGGCTAAGACCTGTCAATCAAAAAAAGTAAGAAATCTTGAACGAGTTTTGGTTTACGATAAATGTGTAAAATGAATCGACTGAAAATTTGTCGATACACAAAATTAAAATTACGTGTTTTTTTTGGTTGTAGGATTTTTAATTAGTTTGATGGCTGTAAAACACAACGTCTTCAACATTGTATGAAAAAGCTCTCACAAAATTAGCAAAAAACGTGTTTTTTAATAGAAATCAAAACATTGGAATGGACTATAATTGGTAAAACGCGCACCAAACCTACATTGTTTTGATCACGTGACACGAAGTTAATCATAAAAATAAGTACTTGAACATGAACCAGAGTTTCATAAAAATAATCGGGAAAACGCTCCTTCCAGGTGATTAGAACCGTGTCTCTGCGCAGTCGACCAATTATTTGAAACTCTGAAGAGACCTTTATAAAAGTAAAACTTTAATATATTTAGAGTTTATTTTAGGATCAATTTTACTTTTTTAGAGAGACTTTATTGGGATCTAATATAGATTTAGTACAAGATGATAGTTACAGCATGGCATTATTTTCAACATGGATGATGGTAGTGATGAACTTGTTGTTTGTGTTTGGCCTGGTTATAACTCGAGTGCTAGGTGAGTCAAAAGACAAACGCCGAACAGTTATTTCTGCCCAATTAATGAGTAAAAGGTTTAGTTTCCATGAATGATACTTTGATCCAAGTAGTTAACATCATTATTCTCACTCTTTCCATATATATATACATATTAATATCTACAGCTATCAGCTCCTACATTTTTCTCACATCTAGCATAGATTTGCTAATTGAAAACATGTAAAACCTCTTTGAAGTAAAAAGAATAATTTTGGATACTACACCAAACTAACCAGTTTGTTCTTGATTATATATGGATATATATACAGAGTGTCCCAGAAAAATTAATACGGTGCGACTACTTTAAAAAAAAGTAGATATATACGTGTATACAAAACTGACATATAAAAGAGTTGTTAATTACAGCATAAGTCACAGATATGAATGTCCTCGTTTGATGTTAAACTTCATTGTTAGACTACAGATGAAATCCCCTTGAGCATTATCAGGTTGATTCTGATCTGATGGTACAACCATACAAAATCAGTATAAAGGGTGTAAGGTGTTTTTAGCTTAGCAGCGACTGTTGAGAAGAATTTTCAGAATTCTTCTGAGATGGTTAGCTTATCATTGGTAAATTTATCCCGAATGTTCATATGCCGTTTCACCTCAGCGTTAATTTCCCTTAACTGTCTTTTTGTGATCACTTTTATAAACCATCAGTCTGCGATGTTTACACATCTACTAATACTGATTTCAAGTTCCGGTTGAAAATCTTTATTCCACTATAAGAAGCTTTTTAAAACGACTTCATATGAAAATTGTCCTAATTAGGACACTATGTCCTAGATATAAGTAACTAATGTCAGTTTTATATACACGTTTAAATCTACTTTTTTGCGTACTAATTTTTCTGGGACACTCTGTATATTTTTTCCGGGTTTCCATTCATAACAGTGAAGAATATATACTCTCAACCTTGTACAATACTCATAGATAATTTTCATATCACGCTGTAATCTTGGATTTTAGCCGTGAAAAAGGGTCAAGCCATATCGTATCATATCAGAATCATAAAATTGGCACAAACTTTGCTAAAATATAGCACAAAAAAGCATAAATTTTGGAGAAAAAATAGCATAAAATCATAAAAAAAATAGGTTATGATTTTATGAAGTAAAACAAAATGCGGGCAGGTTATGATGAACGAAGAATTAATTATGATTGGCCTAATGTTACTATTTTATAGCAGAATAGTTATATGTGACCTCTCACCCTCTTATATTTTGGTATTAAAAACTAATAAAGATAATTTTGATAATGCTAAATCACAATTCTTCGTACTTTTGTTCCATAGGCAACCCTGTAGACGAACTGTTATTTTCCAATAAGCAAGACATCAGACGATTCAAATATGGTTTTGGTAACTATACTCTGACATTAGGAGGGTTGGAGTATGTCCGTAGTCTTGACTATGACTATAAAGAGAACAAATTATTTTTCATAAGTTTACACAACTCCGAGAGGACTGTCATTCAGAGCACCAGTTTATCAAACAGAAATATTGATCCCCAAGTTGTGGTTAACACTGCAACACAAATAGAAAATGATTTGAAGAGCTTGGCAGTTGATTGGTTATCCAAAAAATTGTACTACACAGATTTGATACGGAAAAGGGTGGAAGTCACAAACTATGATGGCTCCTACAGGAAGGTTATAGTCTCTGAAGGTTTAAAGCAACCGGATGGACTGGCACTTTTTCCACAAAAAGGGTGAGTTCTGTGGTACATTTGACCTCTGTGGGTGACTCTATTCTAAAACAGAAAAATTGAGCTGGTAAAGGGGAGGGGTGATATTTCTGAGCTAAAAAACATACCTGTTATTGTTAAGCTTTTATGTAAATAAGGGGTGTAACTTTGTATCACGTTGAGGACTAAACATTACTTCCACTTAAAAGACCTGTCTACAACTATTTACTTCTTTAATGCATTTTTTTTCTTTTTAAATTTGTTTCATGCTGAATTATTGAAATGCCTTATTTTTAGTTTTCAACTAAGTTGTTTTCTACAGCTTATTTTATCCTTTGCCATTTCCATACACCCAGACATAAAATTTGGGTATCAGTGGCAAACCCAGACATGTTTTGATACTGTTTGTATGGTATGAGCGCCGAAAAAAATGCGCCCAATTATATAATTTTTGTCTACTGTTATACAATAAGAAAATGATTACATGTAAAAGCAAGTTTTTTAATTTGCGACAGTACTTTAAAAGCAATAATGACAAGACAACACGCGGTTCTAGAATTAAGTATCTCTGTGAATGCCTTTTCTAGGCACAATTGATATCAAAAATCTTTTTGCCTCCCAGTCTGAAACGGTATGCCCAAAAAATCTCTGGGTTCGCCGCTGTGTATATACTTTTGGGTTGTACTTGATAATAAACTTGAATATACTGTAGCATATTACTTTCTGTGTGTTAGCATAGCTCACTTGGTAAAAAGCAGTGTGCCTATAATTTGTGGGTGATAGATATGGAAGGTACCCTTGGAAATACCCTTGAGGTACTTAGTGTGCGATCCGTTTAACACAATGTAATAGAGCACAAAGGCAGGGTCTCAGAACTATCAGCATGTATAAGTAAAAAATGCAAAAAGCTCATAAATTTGTGCTTATGAATGCAGTCTCTGACTGCAATACCCATAGCCTAGGTAAAATGAAAATTAAATTAAATCAATAAATGCATTATTTACACTAGATTAATGTTTGTTACTGACTGGGGAAGTACCAAAAAAATTGAACGTTTCAACATGGATGGTTCTGATAGAAAAATTATATACCACAAGCCAAATCAAGCATGGGGACGCTCTATCACTGTAGACTATGAAACTTCTACCATCTTTTGGGGTGATTCAATAAAGAGGAAAATTGCATCTATGACCATTGAAGGAACAGAATTGAAATATTACGATTTAGAACTTTCTCCAAATTATATCACCGTTTCCAGTACAATGGTTTATTGGAGCAATGGGAGATCAGTGTCTGGATTTCTGAAATCAAATCCTTTAAACTCTACTACATCAGTTACACAATTGAATGGTAGTCCAATTTTCCCGAATGATTTGAGGGTGTTTTCAAAGTATAGACAACCTGATCGTAAGTTCTTTATTACATATTCCTACTTTTCTTAAATTCAGAAAAACTGTGTTCTGATGAATTGTTTTAAAGCTTGACAAAGTGATATAATGCATCTTTGGGTACCTTAAAGGGATTAATTTTAACGATTTTCGCGACTTTTACTCCAATTCGGGAAATTAATTTTTTTTAATTTTGGAAAGTTTTTTCTTGATTCGTGAAAATTAGTCCCCACGACATAAGTATTACAAAAAAATAATTAAGTAATCGCGAAAATTAGTCCCTTTAAGGTATTTAATTTAAACTGATTTCCTGTCAGCTTATTTACATGCACTAACTCAAAGTTCTGCTTTGTTATGTTATATATTCAGAACTTGACTTTTGAATTTTGGTACTGTTAAAGTGCAATATTGTATCAGGAATCAGGGATTATTTGAGCCCTGTTGCTTATGTGTGGGATTTCTAGATTTTTAAATCGTAATACAGAGAGTGTGATGCCTAAGCTTACCTGATGTTGGCGTTGTATGTGAAGCTAATTCTCTACAAGGCTCTCTTGTTATTATTTTGGTTGTTTTGAATTATTCTAATCAATAAAAAATTTATAATCTATTGTTTTAAATAATAAAATATATAATTTTTTAATTTTCAGCTCAATCTAGGAAGAATTTAAAAAATTTTCTTTTAAAAAATGCTTTTTCAAATTTATTTTATCCATAGACCCAACACCATGTGCAGATAATAATGCAGGATGCAGTCATCTTTGTTTGCTTCGATTTAATGGTTATACATGTGCTTGCCCAACAGGAGTTGCATTAAAAGAGGACAACAAAACTTGTGAAGATGGTAAGTAAGATAACTATTTAGCATAAAGATAGAAATTTTAAGTTTGCTTACGTGTCATGAATCAATTCTAAGAGGAGCAGAATCTCAAAATAAATCTACTATTTTTTCCTTATTTATTTCATTATTGAGCAAAGAAGAGTAACACACAACTATACCTGACCTTAATGCCTATAGGGGTTGCCATGCAACCCAAAATCCCCAACTTCGTCGCCAAATTCAAACAAGAAAATACACA